>VXCM01003434.1:3087-94087 GCA_014773175.1 Lucifuga dentata
CCTCCCTCCCTCCCTCCTCCTCCTCCTCCTCCTCCTGCTCCTCGCTGCTCCTCTCCACGTTTTCTACTTTGTGTAACGTCGGTAACTGCAGGGCAGGAATTCTTCAAACTCGACACATTCTTCAATCTGAATGGTCACACAGGACACAACCGTTTAACCTCTGAACCTCCTCCTCCTCCTCCTCCTTTTCTACATACTGATCATTCCTTCACATCTTTCCTGTACTGAAAAAAATGACCATGTTAAGGTTTGACATGCATTTCGTTGCTGTTCCAACAGAACCATGTATCTCCAGATCTGGAAGTTTTCAGATAAGAAGCAGTAGAAGCTTTTTTATGAGCTTGAAAATGATCTTAAAAGTGCATTTCCTCTGATCTTAAAGTAATGAACATTAGACTTAAAATAAAGAATACTTCTGACATTTTGGAGATTCTTTGATTTCAGTGATGGAATGGAAACACAGCTTTCACTGGTTTTCATTGAAAATCATGAAAATGGCAAATTACACATACCCTTGTTTGGTGAAAGTAGCTGAAGGTGGATTTTCTCAGATACGATGATTTGTCATCGAAAGGACTCTTCTCGTGTGCGTGGTTTGGTCGGTTCAATCAGACGTGGGTTCGATTCCCCCTCAAGACGGTTTGCTTGTGCAGGTCTGTACAAACGACAAAAACAAGTCAGTCCAGCTCCAGAGGAACTCTAGAGAGGTTAGCTCACAGTCTGAATACGATTTGTGCTGCTTCCAAACCACCTACAGGTCAACCTGTTGATCTATTAGAAGCAGAGACAGCTAGGTGTGCGTGGTTAATGGTAAGTAAACCATCTATGATTTGTTATGACCCTGTGGTCATATTTAGTTACGTTTGTATGTGTAGTTGTGTTTGTGTCTCTTTGCCTTTCGTTTTGTGCTGTCTCTCTTCCATACTGGCCTGTTGGGGGATGTACCAATGCGCCCGTGTATGTGTATGTGTGTGTGTCTGTGTGTGCGTGCAGGTAGCGTCCCTCATTGGATTAGTGGAAGAGCGTGCCAGATGCGGATTGGTTCCTGGAGCTTGCGCTTGGAGGATGGCTCCTACACTGATTGGCTGATGAAGATCAGGCTGGGATTCAAAAAGCCAAGCTGACAGCTCCTCGGTGTCGGGGTTTCCCTGCCTCGTCCGCTCCCAGCTAATGCTGTCTTGTGTTCTTTGTGTGTGTTTCTGGGTTTGTGCTATTGTGTATTTCTGTCCATTATTTTATTCGATTGAGCCGGCAAATTGTGATCCAATGAGCAGCATTCTCACATGACTTGTGTTGGTATACTGTATTTTGGTTCTATTGAATTTTTGTTTTCTGTGCGAAACCAAACTGAAGAAAACGTGAGAACTCATTTTGTAATTCAGAGCAGAACAAACACTAAGTTAATTTTTTACAGTGTGGCTGCTCAGACTCGCTGACGTGAGATTTTACAGACCACCTGTCACACACAGATAAGAAACCTCACTCTGGTTCCCTTACGTCTCCTTGTTTGTCAGGTGATGTCAAAAAAAGCTCAAATCCTGAAGAATTTAGATAAACAGCTTTATTGGCAAACTGTCGTTTTTGGAGTTTTGAATGAGATTTTCAGGCCCTGGAATTCTGAAAGCAGTAAATCATTTAAAACATGACAAAATCTTTACTTTGCTTGTGTCGTCCACATGGCGTCTGTCCCAGAATCCAGCTGAAATTTAACACAAGTCACATTTCCTCAAATACACATTTATCTGCTTATGTGCTTGTTAGCTCCCTCTGTTTAACCCACAGTGACATTACAAAGAAAGTGTGTGTGTGTGTGTGTGTGTGTGTGTGTGTCTGTGTGTGTGTGTTATGTCTGGAAAGCCATTAGTGCAGCCCAGAACACACTCACTGGCAATTCTGAACCGCAGATAACCTCTGCCATTGAGCTCTGAGAGGAAATTAATGAGGAGAATGTGAGGTGGAACCACAGACCACCTGCACTTTCAGACATTCCTGTTCTCGTTTGGGTCTGCGCCGCCGCCGTCATGTAACGACCGTGTGGAATGTGAGCGGCGGCTTGCTGCTACCATCAATCCGCATTATGTGCAGTACAGTGACAACATGCCATTTGTATGTGAAGAACACCGACGCTCCATCACACATCTGGGAAGTATTGAATAACAGTTTATTTAACACAGGAGAGAGGAGTTTATCAGACTCATCTCTGGTAACCAGTTTTCCTTCATCTGATTTTTATTTAGGCACGGTTTTGTAACCTTTGCAATGCTTTAATAAGCAAAAAAACATATTGACCTGTTGTTGTAGCACCACTGTGCACACTGAGTGTTTTTATTTCTGAGTGTTACTGAGTGTTTGTTTCAAGGAAAATGCCTGCATTCAAATTTTACTGAAGTTAAAGGACAATACCAGTGATTTTGCATGGTTGAGCCTAATTTATTATTTATTCAAGTGATACACCCACCTTAAAAATCAATGTTTCTCCTGCTAATAGTTACACAGCCTTATAAAGTCAGGGTCCTTTAAATTTTTCCATAAACACAGGTCTTCTTTTGGAACTATATTCCCTGGTGGAGGCATACATTCACTCTACGCTTTTTATTGAGCTTAAACGCTAAAATTACATAACTTCTAAAAAAAAACCCTGAATACACGTCTTGTTGGTGATGATGGATTACCTATCCCAAGAACGTTTCAAGTATCAACAAGCTGATTTTAATACCAGAATGAACTGAAACCAATGGAGGTCTGGAAGGTAGGAAAAACATTTTTAATTCAAGTTTCCAGTAGTATGCTTTGGGAAATGATTGTCAGTAATGTTACATGTATGAAAATTGAATATATTAGATGCAAACATGCTAAATGGGTGGCATGGTCCTTTAAAGGAGTAAAGTTAAGTTTTAGTAGAAAGTCTAGAAAAAGAAATACTCAAGTAAAGCATCAAAAACACAAAACTGTATCTTAGAAGTGAAATATCCGGGTTTCTTATTTTCACTGCTATAACACTTTAATATGAAAAACACATTGATGTCATTCTCCTCTTCCTTGATGCAGCACCACTGTGCACACTGAGTGTACACCAGGCTCTTTTTGGTACTGTCTCTTTAAGTACCCTCCCAAAAAAGCCCACTCCATTCTCATTGGCCAGCAGCTACATGGCAGATGCAGGGGAAAACCCATTCATCAGACTCGTATTTGGTGGGCAAGTCTAACACATGTGCAAGCAAGTAAATTCACATGTTGATATTAACATGCTACAGAAGCTTTCAGGGCAAATCAGGGTTTGTCTTTCTGGATGCATTTCTACAGACAGCCAAAGTTTAGCACAAACTCCTGCTGTCTGAACTATAAACATGAAGGAACACAACAAAAATATCAATATGTTACCTTTACATGAAGTACTCGAGTAAATGTACTTAGTTACTTTTGACTTATTAAAAACAGTGACAACAGACAGTTTTATGTACTGTCTCTTTAAGGCTCTCTGCTGAAAAGTCCACTCTGTTCTGATTGGCCAGCTGAGTCGGGCATGGGCTAGCCACACCCACAGGCTGTAAAACATGGGTACATCCCAAAGCTCTTTGTTCCACCATTTGCATCTTTGTCCCTCCAGCTTAAAGGACCATACCGCCAGTTGTGCATGTTCAATCCCAATTTATACAACCTGCATATATGTTACGTTACTGACAACCAATTTCCAAAACATAAAACCATATTTTATTTTTCCTGTTATTTTTTCAAATCCCCTAATCTTTCAAAATGAAATGTTCATGTCCACCTTAAAATTCAGTGTGGTGGTGATGGTGTGTGTGTGTGTTTGTGTGTCTTTGTTTTTGAACCTCAACACAATTAATCATATAAAATGGAATATAAATGGGGATAACGGGCAACAGTTTCACTTTAGGAAAGGGGAGGGGATACTAACTGGAATTCTGTGTCTTTTGTGTGTTTTTAGATTATAAATTTGGATTTAAATGGGGATAACAGGCCACAGTTTCACTTTCACTTCTCTCCATGGAGCGCTGACACTGACACAAAGAAAAAAACTTGAGAGAGAAATGAAACCCTCCCCACCTTCACACCTCCACACACCTGGCCAATCACCGTGTGAAGCAGATGCACTTGGCAGAGTTGGAAAACTACAAACTTTGCTGGATTCCATTGCATATTTTGTTTATATTTGTCTCAGACACTAAAACCCTCATTTCATCATGTGGTTGAACTGTAATCATGCATTGGATTGGAGGCAAAGTGACAATGAAAGAATTTTTTAAAAAGGCCATGCAGCCACGGTGTGTGTGTGTGTGTGTGTGTGTGTGTGTGTGTGTGTGTGTGTGTTTCTGGCTGAAGTTGATGCATTGATGTTAATAACAGAGCAAACAGAGCAGCTTGTTCCTCTGCGCTCACACATATTTCCATGTTGACTCCTCATAAAATACAGGATTTATGCGAGGAACTTCCAGAGAACAGATTTCTGAGAACGGCTCTATCAGTCACATCCGCTTATGAAATATGGAGGTCTGATGCACTTCTGTCTGAGATCTGAGACGATTCCATCTGAAGGGACAAGTCTGATGTGAAAATAATGATTTGTTCGACACGTGTTTTTGCATAATAACATGACTTCATGTTTTTACAGGTCACGCATGAGTTCACCGTGCCATGTAGAAATCAAAGATGTTTGAAAACCTGGAGTTTTTAGTCACTGACAGAACAGCTGACGTGTCCGAGTACGAGCCGACACACACATGCACACGCACACGCACACACACACGCACACACACACACACACACACACTTCTTTACACTGTGTTTTACAGTGCACCTTGATTTTTAAAAAATTTGTTTTACTCTTTACTTTTTTACCCTGAGAAATCTTTGAACATCTTTATAATTTACTATCCTTCTTTATTATTACTGTCATCTTTGATGAGAAATTTTGTTTAAAGGAGCATATCGGTGCCTTTTACATCAATCAATCAATCAATCAATTTATTTAAAGTGCAAAATCACCATGCATCATGGTCCCGATACANCAATCAATCAATCAATCAATTTATTTAAAGTGCAAAATCACCATGCATCATGGTCCCGATACACTTAACAGTAAAGGTAAAAAGTAGGGACATTAAAAAGATCATCAAAGCAAAGTTACAGTAAAAACAAGAACATTAAAAGAGCAAAGTTAAAAGGATGCTTTAAAAAGTAATGTTTGAACCAAAATAAATACAACCTGCATACACGTTAACATCACGACCAACCATTTTCCAAACTAAACTACTGATCTGGTAAATTTAGAATAGCTTTTCCTACCTTCCTGTCTGCCATTGGCTTCAGTTCATTCCAGTACGACATAAAAATTGACTTCTAGAGATTTTAAACATACTTGAGATAAATAATTCATCACAGCGAACTACACAATGTTACTTTTTTGTTGAAGTTACTTAATTTAACTGACACAACACGGAGGTAATGTATGTCTCCATCAGGGAATATAGTTCCAATAATGGTGTTTGCAGGTGAAACATTGAATTTTAAGGTGTGTGTCACCTGAGCATTTAATTTTGAAAGATTAGAGGATTTGAAAAAAAAAAAAATAACAGGAAAACTAAAATACAGTTTTATGTTTTGGAAATTGGTTGGCAGTAAAGTAACGTATATGCAGGTAGGATTTATTTGCCTCAAAAATGCAAAACTACCATCTGGTCCTTTAACTGTAGAATGTTTTGCCAGTGATCACAACTGTTTGTTCATGAAATTTGAAGGGACCTTGAGAAAAATCATGATGTTTTCAGGCAATAAATTATCATTATCATTCTTACACGTATAAGTATTGACATTGTGCTGATAAATCAGGGATAATTTAGGTTTGACTACAAACAGACGCTGATGGAATGACGATGCATGTCTAGCAGCTTCACGTGCAGAGATGAAAAGAAAACGTGAACCTGACAGGATGTTCTGAGCCCTGCAGGGTATGAGACATAAATCTGTCATAAAAGTCTTTTATTATGTCTTTTTTGTCTAAACTGGTAGCATTTAAAGCAAAAGGGTTACAGGCATTTTTTTGCTCCGTGAACTTGAAGCAACTTCAAGACGTTATCTAAGGTTTCATACATCTGAGCCTTGAGTGGAGTTCAAGTTCAGCGGCGGGCCGTGTGTAGAAAAACACACCAAACCAGCCCAAACCAGCTGGGTGAGATTCAGTGTATATATACATATATATATATATATATAAATAACCCCACTAACTTGTGTGTGACCCACTGCCATCATCAGGTATCGATAATTAATAAACCAACAAACCAAAAATGAAACTGTATGTACATTTGTTCTTTTTATTAGTTCATTAGTTTTTGGTATATATACATATATATTTAATATTTCTTCTTTCATTCCATCAACGTTGTTTTTTGTGTAGTTACTAAGCCGACACAACTAAAGCCAAATTTTATGTCTTGCCAAAAATGTTTGTTGCTTCCGTTAAACATGAATATAAGCTAATATATCACTATATTACTCGTAAATATTGATGTCAGTCGCTGTTTAGGCGTTATTGTGTAACCTTAAAGTACCATAACGGCGATCATACATGTTTGAGTGCAATATATACAATCCGTATACACATTACGTTACTGAAAACCATTTCCCAAAATATATATATGACTTTTGCATACATTTTAGATTGTTTTTCCTACCTTCCGCACTGCCATTGGCTTCAGTTTGTTCCAGTACTCTATAAAAATCAACTTACAGAGATTTGAAACACACTTGAGATAAATAATCCATCACAGAGAACATGCCTATTAGCTTTTGTCAAAGTGATTTTATTTAACCGATCCAACACGGAGCTGCACGGAAGATGATGTATTCCTCCACCAGGAAATACAGTCCCACGAGAAGATGGCTTTTACCGAGAAATTAAAATGACTGTGCCTTCTACAATTGTGCATAAGTGTAAGAAGGTGAAACATTGAATTTTAAGGTGTGTGTATCACCTGAACATTTGACTTAGAAAGATTAGAGGAGCTGAAAAAAATAACAGGAAAACTAACAGTTTTATGTTTTGGAAATTGGTTGTGAGTAACATAACATATATGCAGGCTGTATATATTGGGCTCAAACATGCACAATTGCTGGTATGGTCCTTTAAAGCCACAGGTTTAAACACTGCAGCAGACACGCTCAGATAACAGCATCAGCTAACCTCATCAGCATATTTTTTGCGTGATGGATGAGGTGATGGAGACGTTCATGGGAATCTGTCACCCTGCAGACAGACCAATCAGCTCTCAGCCTGCTGATGACAGCAGAGACCAGAGGTTATACAAAGCCAGGATGAGTCCTTTAATAACGCCATGAAAAACAATCCATGAAGTGCTATCCATGACAAAATTTTTCTTTTTGCTTTTTTATTCCTTTTCAAAGCATGCTTCAGAAACTCGTTTGGATGTATTCAGGCCTGTAGATCGTTTGCTCTGGTCTGAATCAGGGACTGAATTGTTGGTTTGGTTCAGTTTCATGCGGGAAATATCCAGTAAAACCAAAATGTATCAGCAAAAGTCATGTGACAACATTCTCTCTGCTCATTGGTCAGAAATGTTTGGGGGTGGAGAAAGAAAGAAACTCCAAACAGGAAGTAGTTTCTATGGCATCAAAGTAAATCAGAGTAACAAAGATGAATGTGGATCCTTTCCAAGTCATAGCATCATTTGATCCATGAAGAAGAAAACTATGACAGCAGAAGCTGAATCTGACTTCAACACAACGTGTGGAAAACCACATGTAGCTTCACCTGATGTGAAGAAGACGTGCTGCCTTCACACACTGAACAGGAGAATGGAGCTACATGCTGAGCACACGCTAACCTGAACACGTGTTCAACTGAACACATGTTAGTTAAGATCAATGTGTTTCCACCTTTAACAGCATCTGTTTGATTTGATCATAAAAGGTGGAGTTTACTTAACGTGAAACACACACACACACACACACACACACACACATCTCTGTTGCTAATCAATCAATACATCAACATATCAATAGATCGCTTTGTCTCATAGTGGGTTCAGATGTAGTAGGGATTGTGTTCAGACCACAGACAAACCACTCCAGAGTTCCTTTGGAACTGGATTGAGACCACATCCTCTAAGGGTCCGGTTATTTTGGTTCACATCCAGGTGCGATCGCTGAACTCAGACCTGCACAAACAAACAGTACGAAAGAACCGGACCAAACCACGTGAATATACCCTTAAAGGACCAGACCTGTGACCTCGCATGTTCCATCCCATTAAATACCACCTGCATACATGTTACGTTACTGACAATCATTTTCAAAAACATAAAACTTGTGCTACGAACGTTCAATTAAAAAATTACACTATTTATAAATTTGATTTTGTTTAATTTTATGAATCGATATCGGAATCGTTTCAATTTGAATTGCAATTCATCAAAAAATAGATTCCCCACCCCTCCTTTATTTTAGGTTTCATGTCACTTTTCCAAATACCATAATCGTTCAAGATCAAATGTTCACCCACCTACATACACACCCACCTTTAAATTCAATGCTAACACTTATATTGTAGAAGGCACGCTCATTTTAATAAATCAGCAAAAGCTTCTTCTTCTGGGACTATATTAGAGAAATACATTTTCTGTCAGCTCCGTGTTGGATCAATTAAATAAAGTAATTTCAACAAAAAAAAAGTTAATAGACCTGGATTATTTATCTCAAGCATGTTTCAAGTCTCTAAAAGTTGATTTTTATGTTGTACTGGAATGAAATGAAACCAGCGGCAGTCTGGAAGGTTGAAGGGCTGAAATGGTTGGCAGCAACATAACGTGTATGCGGGTTGTATTTATTGGGCTCAAATATGTAAAATCAGCAGTATGATCCTTTAAAAACAATTACATAGGTTAAAATCTGAATTAGGCATTAAGGCGTGGTGTAAACGTAGCCTGAGACAGTCTGTGTGTCTCAGTTTGAGCAAAGATCCTCAGATTCATCAATTATTCTGCACTTTCAGCAAAATAAGACCTTCAGCCTGGTGGATCCTAAACTGCTTTTACTGCAAAAAAAAAAAAAAAAAAAAAAAAAGCTGCAATCAGACAAAAGCTGAAAAACAAAATTCTCTCTACTAATCCACAGCTGCAGTTTGAGTTACGTTCAAGTAAACCGAAAGAAATAAACCCATCGAAACATGGGAAGCAGGACAAGACGGACACTCAAAGACTTTGCAAAGCTCCACAAACTTCTATCAATATTCAACTGAATCCAAATATTAGGCGGAAAATTTGCCTCCTGAACGGAGACAGAAATAAAGTGTATGTGTCTAATTCCTCTAGGTCGCAACATGATCCACGTTAAAGTAACGTGCTCTGTTTGATATGGAATAACAGATAAAAGCTCTGAGACACGGAAGCAGGAAAACTGTGAGGAAGAGGAGCAGCCGGGCTTTGTGGTATTTATGGGAGGCTTAGGATGATTTGTGATGTGTGGATCCATCTGCCTGCTGCCCACTTTGACTCAGGGCGAGATCATGCTGCGTCAGAAATCTGCCAAAAGAAACGTGGACTGGCTGGGTTTTTTGTTTTTTGTTTTTTTTCTCTTTCCTGTGGAGCTTTATGTCTGAGATGCCACATGCTGCAGGTTGCCAGACCCAGCGGAATTATGTGCTGGAAGAAATTTCCATCCGATGGCTCACTTAGAACATCTGAGCTCCACATGAAAGGTGTCTGCAGAGGGAAACCCTGGCAGAGACTCTGTCCACTTACAGGCGAAAAACACGATCAAAGCAGCAAAATCCATTCCAACATGTCACAGAAGGCAAATAAAACTTCTCTTATTTATAACAAACATGCTCGTTCTTACAGCGAAGCCAAATATCCACGATGAAAACCAGGAAAACAAATAAATCTGCAGAGGTCACCACTAAGGTCAAACTGAAAACGTGTCACAGGAAAGTACTTTTACTGCATTTGGTCTTTCAGGCTCAATTTACACCATCAGATACAGCAGATGCTCTGCCACACAAACAGCCAATCAAATTGCAGGAACATGAACAGCCAATCAAATCACAGGAAAAGACTCCAACAGGTGAAGAGCCATTCATCTAGCAGAGGCTGATGATGGATTCACATGTTGACCATGGGAAAAACAGGCTTACCAGTCGTCGCGGAATCACCGTCAACTGCAGTGGCAGACACGCTGGTAGACCTGGAAACGTTGCCATGGCAATTAGGCGTGATATCATTTGTATTTTGCACAATTTCATTGTTACAACCCTATGGTCTAGGGGAAAGGGAAGCAACATAAAAGCCGATGGATTTGGCAAAGAAAAGGTAATTTATTGTTTCAACACAAAACAATAATGATAAGCACAGGATTGGCTAACAACAGTAACTGAAATTTAAGGCAAACCACCAACTGCAGAAGGGACAGAGGTGGTGCCAGAAAACCAACCATAAAATAGCAAACAAAAGAGTTTAACAGATAACCTTCCTTTAATAAAATAATAAAAAAATAACAAAAGTGATTCACAAAAAAAAAAAGAGTGAAGTGACAACACCCTACAAGATTTTCCTTAATACAACCGTGCCTAAATTAACCAATCACATGTTGAAAACCTAAAGAAAAACACAAATCTGAATCACTGAACTATCACAGGTCACAATAGTAGATCACAATTACACAGCTCTCAAAAAAACCCTCAGAAAACGAATCGGACTGGCACAAACACACAGCTAGCCATCACAATGAGCGTTCATAATGAATTTATTCATTATGAACGTCCAAGTCCAGGGACGTGAACTTGCAACGTGCAAGTCCAGGGACCGAGCAGAATCTTCATTGGTGGAGGGGATGAAATTGTCCTCCAATCAGACGTGTCCACCGCAGGAGAAGGCGAAGGTGCATCCCGGAGGGAAGAAACGGGCCAATCGGGGGCGTGGCTCTGCCGATGTTATCCCGCCTCCGTTAACCAACCAATTGGCAGACCAGCACAGTCTGTTTTGCATACTCAACAAGAAAGGAGCTGTTATATGGGAGAAGGAGAGAAACAGCGAAAGAGAGTGAAAGAGCTAAGAAAAAAGAAAACACGTCAACGGACCNGGGAGAAGGAGAGAAACAGCGAAAGAGAGTGAAAGAGCTAAGAAAAAAGAAAACACGTCAACGGACCTTTTACACAGTGAGGGACGTAACATTCATATAAAATGTGAAAGCTATAATATATGCTTTAAACAAGGAAGGCAGGAATGCAGACGCACGTGGGTTCATCTCGTCTTGTAGACGAGTCTCTTTGCTCTCCATCTTTGATCCAAGAATAAATCAAATTTGGTTTGTTGCTGCAGCTGCGATAAGCGGGAAAAGTTGGAAATTTTTAACTTTTGATGATCCGTATGCACACACGGTGGTGGAGTTTTCCGACATCCTCTCATTAAAAAGAATGGAACATCCGGTTTTCTGTCTACCACAGGCCATCAACATGCAAATCCAGCACGAGTCCAACATGTTACACAACAACAAAATTTTCATTAGCGCTAACTAGTTCTGTGTAATGAAACCCTGGTCATTCTGAAAATGTCCTCATGGGCAATCATCCAAATCGAAAAGGCAAGCAGGAGGACGTAGCCATGAGGAAATGTTCGATAAGAAAGGCAAAGCAACATCTTTTGACTTTTAAAGTCTAACAAAGCGCCGAGCAGCTTGCTGGCGAAGACTCATTCAAAGCAAAATGGGAAACATGACAAACTCGTTCCATCATTGCAGCAGTTATCAGCCATTACAACGCACAGAACGTGACAAATATAGAGCACGTCGAAGTAAACGCCAAACAACAAAATCTCAGAGTTTACAGAAGTGCACCATCAAGCTCAGGCAACAGATTTTTAAGCAAAAATTTACGTTTTTCATTGGCTTTAAATGAATAAAAAGTGGCATTTAAATATGTAATAGATAGGGGTGTAACGATCTTAAGGTTATGATTCAACAGCATCAATCCAACACAGTAATTGATAGTAATTGATTATTTTGTGCAAAATTAAGCATTAAAAGCAATCCTCATTGAAACACATTCCTCTTTAAAACATATTGGTAATTCCGTGTTACGCAATGATCTGTCAGCTGCAGAGGCATTTTCTAAAGACATGAACAGAGAAAACGCTGGAAAATGCCTAAATCTCTGCTGCTAGATGGAGACTGGTGGAAAATACGTGAGGTGGGATTCCCCTCATGCTGAAGTTTAGCTAAACATGCAAAATTTAGCTAAACATGCTGAAGTTTAGCGCTATACACACAACTTTAGCTATACATGCTAAAGTTTAGCTAAACACGCTGAAGTTTAGCTAAACAGCGCACGTTCAGTCAGAGACATTCTGCACGTTTACATACACGCTCTACTCTGATTATTTGTCTTTATTGATATTCAGGCAATAATGTGAGTAATACCTTTAAATGGTGGTATTAATAGGATTCTGTGGTTCACAGAATATACGTAATATGTAAGTCATACTCCACGTAATCGTTCTATGAGGGAGAGTCCGCCAGGTGACAATCCATGTTCAGTAAAGTAAAAACTAAAGAAAAAAATAAATCAAAATCAATAATCGAAGCAAAATAATCAACTCAAATCCTGATGAAAATAAAGACTTCCCGATACATATAGCCGTTTAATAAATAATCATAATCCTTGGTTAACCATGGAGACAACGATTTACGCCCCTGCTGTTAAATATTAAATATTCATGTTGACATTTCTGACTATTCATACTGGCTGCTTGTTCTCTCTCTCTGTTTAATAATAATAATAAAAGTTCATGTTCTGATATTCTGCTTTGGAGTATTAAATATTGTTTGTATTCCATTAATAGTGTGTAATTAAGTTCCCATGGTCATGTTTCTAAAATTTGTTCAGTGAAGTTAAAAAAAGTTTTGAATTAATAGAAATCGAATAATTGATCATGGAATCGTCGTAGAAATTAAAGATTTCCGATGCATCGAATCATTCCTTAAATATTCTAATTGAATCACCATGGAGATGACAATTTACACTCCTAGTAATAGATCATTCTCAACATGTTTATTAATATCAGCTGATAAAGTGATTCTGTTCTGAGATTTTTAGCACATGATACGTATCAGACGGCAGATGTGTTATGAACATGTAAATGGTAAAAAAAAAACAAAAACAAAAAAAACGTGCATCACATGTTTTTTTCAAGCTTATCAGAAAAGTTCATATTCTCCATGAGCCAAAATGTGTCGTCCTGCCTAACCAAGTGGTAAATGATCGCTGATTCAGACCAGAGCAAACTATCTCCATGTCTGGAAACACGCTAAGGTTGGGATTTACTCTACAAGTGTTGATGCTCACTTCTGATCTTTTGCTTATATCTAATTTTTTGCTCAGCATATTTACATCTTCTTTTTTAAGCGCCTCATATCTGATACCTGTATTTACACATTTTGACCTTTGACCTGTAGCAGCAGGATGCGGCTACACATGCACACATTTCTGAGATGCTTGTAAAGAAAACGCTTCAGTGGACTAAGATGAGAGAAGTATTTAAAATCTGATCAGCAGTTAAAACTTTCACATGCAGAGAGAAACATCTGATATGTTGTGTGAGCGTTTATCTCTCCATCAGGACACGTATGTTCATCGGTTAATCATGGAGAAGCAGGTGAAGTTGGAGTTTTGCTGCTGTAACAGGAGCCTGTTATCACACACTAACACGTCTATTTGACATAAACACACATCAGCATGTCTGATAATATGTAGTATGTCCTCCATTTCTGTTTCCAGAGAGCGTCATCATATTGATGCTGACATCATCATATGTAGATAAAACAGAACGTTACATAGGAGTCAGAATGGGAAGGAAATTCTGATCTGTGGATTCAGACAGCAGCAGCATTGGTGGATATCTGATACGTATCTGATTTATTTCCACATATGCAAGAGACTCAAAATGGATCTGAGAATATCTGATTCCATGTGGCTTTTTACCATTTACATCTTCAGGAAGTGTGTCTGATATGTGTCACAGTGAGCAAAAGATTCAGAATCAGGTCACATGAGTGGTCGTGTAAATCCAGCCTTAGACATGGCCGCTCATTAGAGACGTGATGTCATTCTCAAACTGTCCTTGAGTTACTTTCTGAACCCTGAAAGTTTCTGAAGCTCTGGATTTAACCCTGCAGCCAGTAAACATCCTGCTCAAACAGGCAAAGAGAAAACCGCAAAGGTTTCATAAACCCTCTTACTTCCCCGTATGACACACAACAGCACTCACAGTAAATCAACCTGAGAAAAGGTCATGCTGTCCTCAGTAAGTAGCACATGCTGCTGCCAGGACCTGCTCGCCGTCCACGTGGAGGCATTCTGCGTTCCTTAAGCATCCACACTGCGTCTATAGAAGATTTACATGCTGGCTGCAGGTTCACCATGTGGATATAAATCTCCTGGAACGCTCAACATCACTGCCGATGGACCAAACACATGGATGGAGAAGGAAAATAACACCGATTATTTCATCAACAATCGTGCTTTGGAAATGACACATCTGAAATAACCTGTGGGGTCACAAGTCTTCACAGTTTATTATCCTAATTTAATGAAAGACTCATCGCTCAGACCAGAAATAAATGGAGGAAAGCTGAAACACAAGGTTCACAAATCTGACTTTTACAGCCTATAAACAGAGCTTTTATCTCTGCAGCTGAATCAAGGTCGGGTTTGTACGTATTTAAGACCGGTTTGGATTATAATTAATGTCTAATCAGGCTTTAAATATTCAAAAGAAAAAAAAACTGCCAAGAGAGCCAGAATGCAAACTTTCAGTCTATTTATTCATCATTTCTTCAGCTGTTAAAGCAGAAATATTTATTATTTATTACAGGCAGTCCCCGGGTTACAAACGAGTTCCGCGCCCACGGCTGTTCGTAAGTTGGAACAGTTATGTAAGGTGCGTATCTAGTGTGTATATCTTACTTAGGTGTGTATCTAGCATATATATTTTACTTAGCTGTGTATCTAGCATATATATTTTACCTTTCAAGGCATAAGAAACATTAAAGAACCACTTCCAGATATCCTAAAACATCATAAACAGAGAGAGAGAGAGAGAGAGAGAGAGAGAGAGAGAGAGAGAGAGAGAGAGAATGTGTGTGTGTGTGTGTGTGTATGTGGGGGGGTAGGGTTGTATCAAAACAAACATGTAGGTTAACACTTACTCTTGCTTCTTGATGTCTTGCACGTCAGAAGAGGCGTTCTTCTGTTGTTTTGAAGTGTCATAAAGCAGTGCACAGTTCATTATTATGAATCATTGTATGTAACTCGAATTTTAATTTAATAGGCTTTATGGCGGTCCATTCATAAGTATGGGTCGTTCATAAGTCAGGTGTTCGTAACCCGGGGACTACCTGTATTAGATAAATTAGTGTTAAAGAAAATGATTCCACTTCTGTTCTCCCTCGCTGCAGCACCATTTTGCACACTGAGTGCAAACAGGTCATTTTAGGTACTGTCCCTTTAAGGCTCCCTGCTTTGTTTTTATTGGCTGGCTGCATCAAGCTGTGAAATACCTCTGCAGGTCGGTCTCTGGTGGGCGTGTCCAACCAGGTGTGTATCCAGCAGGTAAATGTACGTTTCATGTTTATGTCAACATGTTGCAGAAATAAAGAACCAATCAAAGCAAAGCTAATTTGTCCCCTTTAAGTAGAAACTAGAGCTTTAATCTGCACTTTTTTAGATCAGGCTTGTGGATCTGTTAGACATTAAATTATTATAATAATTAGATAATAAAGATTTAAACCAAGTTGTATGAAATCTCAGTCAGGTCAACTGGATTCAAGATTTTTAAATTCTGAAATGTTTACTTTGTCAGTCAGATTTTTTTTTTTTTTTTNTTTTTTTTTTTTTTTCTGACTGACGAAGCCATTTGGATGGATGGTGAAAAGTTTCAGAATTTAAAAAAAACTTTAATCCAGTTGACCTGACTGAGTTTTCATACAACATATCTACCGCCTGGATGACTGAGAATCTTCATCAAAACATTTAAACCAAGTATTCAGACATGTATTAGGGCCATATAAGATGGGGAAAAGATGAGGGGGGCATTATTTCCTGTTTTTAAAATCACAAATTTGCCAGTTTTAAAAGTCTGTATGCTTATAATTCTATGATTTTGTGCTAAAAGCACAAGTATTTCTTTATTTATTACTAAATCTGATGGAAAAGTATAATTCAATAACATAATGTACTGCAGGCATAGTCACAATGTGAGGCGGTTTGATTCCCATTCTCATTATTTTCCCTTTTTCATTGTTAAAAAAAATTAAATTGTTATTTTAAAAAACATTTAAAAAATGATTATTCATCATTAAAAATAATTTTCAGGGTTTTAAATTCACAAATTTTCGATTTTAAAAACTTGCAAATTTGCGAATTTTTTTGCAAGGTACATGACCTTATTAAATTATTTTTCCATCAGATTTATCAGTAAAGAAATACTTGTGCTTTTAGTGCTAAATCATCAAATTATCATAAGCATATGGACTTTTAAAACAGGCAAATTTGCGAGTTTGAAAACTCCAAATAATGCCCCCCTTGTTTTTTTCGTCTAATACAACGTCATACAAAACTGCCAAGACAAGCAGAATTCAAACTTTCAGTCCTTTAATTGGACTCCTGCAGAGTTTCATCCAGAATATTAAAGCAGAATTAGAGATTAAATGTTGTGTATTCCTGATTTTTCATATAGATTTTAAATATAGATTTTGTATATAGTTGACAAATGCCAAATCCAATCACCAGCAGTCAAACATCCTGAAAATAAAAAGCTTTAACTGCCTGAATCATCCTCTGATCTACACACGGCCTTAAATCTCTGAATTTATCAATTTAAATCTCCCTTAATTTGTAAATAATGAGCCAAGCTAAGTCCTAAAACTGTTAATGGTTAATGAAAAAGCAAAATTATTATTATTATGACTGTTTTACCCCTTTTACCCCTTAAAATTCTATATTTTACCTTAAAGCTACAATCTGTGATCCAACGTCCATCAAAGGTCTTTTAATTAGGGGACAATTAATAGTAGAACAACAATTAAAATCTAAGTTATTAAAGTTTTAAGGTTCTGATAAAAAAAAAAAAAAATGTTTACATCAGTAAAATTTATGTTATAATAAAGGACTGTGACTTTACCATGAATATGAAATATTTAAGGCCTGTTTTCAATTATTATACAGGAAAACAGCAAGTATGACCTCAGACTGTAAAGAAGTTTTACACGATTCATCAAACCAACCAGCAGCGAAGGCTTCACTTCCAGCAATCAGGCAGCCATGTTGTTTCTGTTCAGCCACAGAAATGCTGCGTGTGTGTGTGTGTGTGAAGCACATGGTCTGACAGCAGCTTTGATCCGTATGCTGCTTGTTGAAAATCACAGCATTACCTTGTCTCTTCGCTCACCGTTTATCTCTCTTTGAAGCCAGACTCTGCCAGAACACAGAGCTCGTAAAAATTATAATCAGTAGCATCGGAACAGGTGTCCGCTTATTGATTCCATTTGCAGATGTTTGAATTATTGCTTTTAAAAGGTTACAAATACCCAATGAAAGGTAATTGGTCTTAGAAAAGCATATTTGTTCATTTCCAAAATGCCGTCTATTTGTTTTGGAGGAAAGTCACAGCCTGAGGTTCATGGTTCGGTTTGATCAGAGTCCAGGTTGAGTTCTGTTACTGGCAGCACGTCCCCAGTCTAAAGTTACTTCAAACTAAATAAGTCAAACTCTTCATGGGAAATAAAATATTATGTGTATAATAACACACTGCAGCTCTGGTTCAAGTATGACCGCGGAGATTTATGTTTTTATTTCATATGTGCAGAGAAAGCCTAGTCCAAGCTGAACAAATTAAAAATATAACTTTATTAGTAAATTAATCTCACGATTAAGAGCAGGACACGATTTCATAATATCAGAATACTATCAAACAATTTCAGGGGAACATGACAAAAGAAACATCAAGGAGGAAACAGAAACCAAGGAAATGGGTTTCATATAGGGCTGTCATATCAGATTTTCACTCCACGATTATCGTGGCCAAAAGAATTCACGATAACGATATTATCGCGATATCTATAGAAAATTTTAAAATAATAATCATAATGCTATCAGTCAAATTCATCTTTAACTTAGATTGTGCATTTTGTCTCTTTTTTGTCAAATGAATTAGACTTCAAATAGGAGTGTAGGGAGGCGGAGAGTCTGTAACCAGAACTGTGCAAAAGCTACAAAAAGAGCAATTCCACCTTAAAGGATGGTGTAAAGGAACCAGATGACCTGATAAACAAAAGATCCACAAATCTAACAAATAACCAGGAGAGAGAAAATCCTGTCAAGTCCAACGCCATGATAACTTAGTTCAGTGGAGTAAAGGCTGGATTATACTTTCCGCATCCGTGAGTCCACCTGATGTAAATATCGTCATCTGTCGACATCAGAGGGCGTACGCGAGCCTCTGTCGGACATACGCTGCCTCCCAAAATTTGTGACCGCGTGGAGTCACTATGCTACAAGAGCACAAACTGTCATGTGCTAGAAAACCAACATGGACGTTGCATTTGAAGAGATGCTGTGTGAAGAGGTTCATCGCTACCCGCATCTATACAATAGTTCTTTAAAGGACTATAAAGACACAGAAGTGTGTAGAAATTCATGGAGGGAAATTGCCCAAGCACTGGGCAAAGATAAAAATGTATGTACATGACCGGTGCGATCACTCTGCATTGTGTGTAGAAATGAAGGGACCAGCAGCAGGGCTTCTCTCAACAGATCTTTTATTCGCTGACATGGAATGAAATAAAATAAAATAAAATGCTCCACATTAAAAATCAGCTCCTGCAGAAAAGAAATAAAACAGAAGTATTAGCGCGGCCGACCACAATGTTGGGTCGCCAACTTAATCTGTATAAATTTGACAAAATTTAAGGGCAATTCTACAGTATATAAATATTTATATCAATAGATTCCTAAATATAATATTATGCCGAATTTGATAAATTTACATACTGGGATGGTTATAAAATATCGAACATTGCAGATAAATATTTGGATCGTCAGATAAATTTTGCACCCAGGTGGAACCAGAAGCTAATAGCCACGAAGAATGGGGGGTGCAGGAGGAGACACTGACACCAGTAAACCAGTAAACATAGTTAGGAAATCATTCAGAAAAAAANAAAAAAAAAAAAAAAAAAAAAAGGAAAGAAAAGAAAAGAAAAACACATTTTGTGCAATTATATAAATGGTGTATTAACAACCCGGTTACATGTAGGCAGAAGCATAAAATATTTCAGACACCGATTTGTGAAGGCAAAGAAAAAGCTGAAGGGAAGAAGCGCTGCAGCAGGCGGGAATATTTTTTATTCCCTCCATTATTTCCCTCTTGAGCTGTCTCTCTGATTTCGTCAAACATCGCGACACAGACTCCAACTTTCCAGTAGACGTATGAATCGACATGAATTTATTCCTTTTGTTTTTCTGCTTGTTTGTTGTATAGCATTGCAAATTGACTCTAGTATTGTTTTATGTTGGAATATCAATGTCATAACAAAACTTTAGAAAGTTTACCCACTCAAGTTTACCCCTACCTACTAGATTATTTAAATTAATTTGTTTTAGATTTTATTTTTATTATTTTGTTACTATTATAAAATGCTTTGTAGTTTATTTGAAAAAGAAAAGAACTTTTACTGTATGCTGGTGACCTAAATTACATCATAGTTAATGAAAACCAATGGGAAATAACTGGTAAGATTCCACATTGCTGATAAACTGATATTAATTATTGCAGGCTGAAGAATCCAGTGAGACGTCCATGCTGCACCTGGAAACGGTCGACGTGTTTTCCAGTGATTTTGATGCGCTACATTTCTCCACAACCCGAAGGAGCAGCTAACACCGCCACCAGTGGGTGAATCCTCACAGCTACCCACAGCAGCACCGAGGTCACCGCTCAGCTCCTCCTCCTCCTCCTCTGCATCCACAAACATATCGTCCTCCACTCCCAAGTCCAGAAAAAGAAGAAGCCAGATCACACATGAAGAAGCTATAATGAACCGGCTTACAGTGAGGACCACTGCTTTGGCAGGATGGCGGTAACACTTTGATGTAAATTTACAGTGAAATTCTACAGCGACCTACTCTATTATGATTGTGCAGTATATTTCTGTGAAAGCAAAGCATTCTGGGAGTCATAACACTTGCTCAACAGTCAAATGTTTCTTTTCACAGTAATTTACCGCTTACAGCTGAGAATCACGGGAAATAAAGTAACGTGTTACTTTTTGAAGTTCCGTGAATAATAATTAATCAAAGCTGAAGCAGTCAAACCCACAACGCCTCTCGTCAGTCTTAATTTGAAAGTATAGCGTCTTCCATGTTGACAGCAACGTTAGATCACTTTAATTTACCAGATAAAGATAAAACATTTAAAAGTTGCATGTTTTTTTTTTTTTTTTCCNTTTTTTTTTTTTTTTTCCAGGTTTGGACCGTTCAGCGCCACAGTTCATCAGTGCAATTGCGGTCATGGTAGACAACAATATAAGCTTGTATTTGTTTTTTACCAGACGAAAAGAAGAAGAAGGGAAGCTAGTACGTCATGTAAGTCAAGTTCTAAACTTTATCTAAGGTTTTCTAACATCTTTGCTAACTCAACATGTTCCTCTATGCACTGTCTGCACGTTAGCATAACGTTAGCTACCTAATTCGCGAGCTGTTCTTAGCTTAGTATTTTGATACTTAATACTAAGTATGACTGTAGTAATAATAGTTAACAAAAAAATAACATGGGAGATAAGGCAGCAGTCTAGCTTAAGTTTCCAAAATGTTCAGTTGTCATTTTTGCAGCCATCCATGTACTAAATATGCTTTTGTTAGGCATATGAAAGTTCAGAGAAACGCCCCCAATATCAAACGCTAATGTGCTTTTCATGATTGTAACACTTCATTTGGCAAAGTTTGAGCTTTAAAATGCCATGTATGTAGAGATCACCAGATCAGAGGGAATCAAGATATTTGAGGGAAGGTTCTGGTGTAAGACCCTTTGTTGTCATGCCACTTAGATTTCTGCGTGAGTTTGTCACATTTATTTTCTCACTTTAAGACTCAAATTAAGGAGGGGAGACCAGTCTCTGTCCATTCACACATTGTGGTAAAGTTTTAACTGTGATATCCACTTTTTCATCGCACTTGTGAAGAACACATAAAGGCTGAGCAGTTGGTAATCTTCTGAGCCAGGCAACGTCAGGTAGAGGTGATGGAATTTCAGAATGTGAAGAAAATACTGGTGAGCAAGCAGAGAGCTCTGACGCAGAGGGAGAGCAGGCAAAGGTGTTTCCAGAAAGCACCCAACACCCTTGCTCGACATAGACAGCGTCAAAGAATGCCACAGGTGCTATACCAGCCAGAGGACCAGCAATGGGTGCACAAGATGGCAGCCAGAACGACCACCTGAGGAAACTGAGGATAGCCTTGAAGGCCTGAGACAAAAGATGACAAATATCTTTAAACATGAAGGTTTGGCGGGTGCAGNGATAGCCTTGAAGGCCTGAGACAAAAGATGACAAATATCTTTAAACATGAAGGTTTGGCGGGTGCAGAAAGGGGAGGAAATACACAAGTTGATGGAGAAAACGTATTAACTGCAACGCGAATTGATCAATGCCACACCAGCCGCCCCTGTGGAGGACGTTAAAAGTCAGTGGCCCTACTTGTTTCTGCTGAGCAGCATGCGTGCACACTTTGAACTACTCACACACATTCACATCCTGAGAATAATGGAGGCATTTCCTGAAGAGCAGGGCAGAATCATCACAGAATACTTCAAGGCACATCCCAGCAACAGTGAAGTGAAGAAGGTCCTCTCCTTGGAAAAGGGTATAACGTTCCCGTACATTCTGGACCTACTGATGGCATATTTCAAAGAGATGAAAGATGCCTCATCTTGGAGGCAGATGTGAGTATGACTGATGTAGTCAACTCTATTTCACATGAAGACACTGAAATCACTGAAATGCAGTGAATGGAGCTCTGTAATTTTTGAAATAACTTCTGCGAAATTGATGCCATTCATAACATTTCAGTTACCTTAGAGGACAAGAATGTCACCTTCATAAAACTGCTGTAAAAAATTTAACTGAGTTAAATCTTTTAATCAACATCAGTCCTGATCATAACTACCAAATATTCATTCATTTTTAGAATTATAACCCTTTAAATGCCAGTTTGTTTACATAATGCCAGTTTTGTTATAAAAAAAAAATATATATATATTATAAATCTTATTATTTTCTATATACTAAATGCTAGGGGGCTTTTTTTAAAACTTATTTTTCAGTCTGGGGTCAGTCAATGATTAGCAGTAACATTGATGTTGATGCATTGCGTCAAACACTGCAGTGACCCATAATACAGCAGCAATAACTCTTGTAAAAACAAGGAAAATAGCATGTATTTGCTACTATTTGAGAATTTACAGTATGCTACAAGGAATTGGTGATGTAAATTATGATTTCATAATTCTTTTTTGTTGTTTTGTTTTACCTTGCCATGCTTTGTAGAAGCTGTGTTGNTATGATTTCATAATTCTTTTTTGTTGTTTTGTTTTACCTTGCCATGCTTTGTAGAAGCTGTGTTGGAATTAACCCAGAGAAGAGGCGCAAAGGCACAACAGGTAAAGGTGACCAGCAAGAAGAGCGGAAAAATGGTCCAGAAGAAAGTGACATCCCCGAATCCACGTGTGTGTGTGTGTGTGTGTGTGTGTGTGTGTGTGTGTGTGTGTGTGTGTGTGTGCGTGAACCCTCATAAGGAAGCTCATGGATTCTGAGTGGGACCCTGACTCTGTCCGTAGGGTTAAAATACACACACACACACACACACACACACACACACACACACACACACACACACACACAAACCCCTCTTACCTCACTCATTCACTGACAATCCCTCTGTGTCTGTCTCGCTCATTTACAATTCTATTTTTATTTGTAAGAGATATATTTGTATTATTTTATTTAATTCTATTTTCAATGTCCAACCTGGCATTATTTCTGTGTTATATTGAAGATTCTGTCTTTTGTCTAGAGAACCCACCTGCTGTAATGGTGGAGGCTGTTTCCTTTTGAAACAGAGAAGTATTTACTCTGTCCATAAATGTTTTTATTTAATTCCCTACAAGGTCCAACCTGGAATTATTTCTGTTTAATATTAAAGATATTGGCCCAGTACACAGTATTGTTCAGCAGCATAGTTCTGTGAACCCTCCTAGCGTTATGGGGGGTCCTTTTGAAACAGAGAAGTTAAAGTATTTATTCTGTCCATAAAGTATAAATGTTTTTATTTAATTTTTTTTTTTACATTGTCCAACCTGGTATTATTTCTGTTTAATATTGAAGATATTGAGCCAGCACACAGTGTTCAACAGAGATCAGTGCTCAATGGGGGGAGGCTATTTCCTTTTGAAACAGGAAGGTTCCAGTATTTATTCTGTCTGTAAAGTACAAATGTTTTTAGCCCATCACTCACTCACTCCCTCACACACACACACACACAACCCATCCACTTATTTGTAAGGTTTTGAATATTTGAATATTTAAGTATTTGGATGTTATTTCTCCGTACAGCATAGATTAGCCAGCAGAGGCCCTATGCGCTCCTCTTCTCACCAGCAGCTCAACCTCCCAATAGGCTCGTTTGAGATGAACTGCGCCTCGCCTGGAAAACAGAGGAGAGCAGGAGGCAGCAGAGGGGGAGGAGCTAAAAGTCAGCTGTCAAGTCAAACACTACCTGTTCACGGATCACGTGAGGTCGGTGCGGACGATGGCTGAAGATGTCACGTATGAGAAGGGATAGCTCTTGGGATTCATGAAAACTTAGATATGATCTAAATTTTGATAACACAGGACACAGAACGCTTAAAATAATAACACGGCGCTGCCATGTTGAGTGACGTCATACTCGTGAAGTCCGGGTTGATGGATTTGATCTGGAGCTCTGACTTAGAGTGCCGTTCCAACCCATTTTTCCATGTAGGAGGTTGGAAAAGTTTGAGTTCCGAGTCATGAGGAACCATAAGATATTCTCCAAAATTCATGGCCATCATCAGCCAATCAACACGGCCGTTACTTTGACAATTTATACCTAGAAACAGATGAAGACATATTATTAAAATCAGAAGTTTTGGTGGAAGTACGACCTCTCAGCATGGTTTTTATTTAGTGATGTGGTTTTATAAATGGAGTTCTTCCCTTTTTTTTTTTTCAAATTCTGGATATTTTCTGTGTATAGAAATCAGTGAAATGCCCCTGGTCACNCCTTTTTTTTTTTTCAAATTCTGGATATTTTCTGTGTATAGAAATCAGTGAAATGCCCCTGGTCACGGCTCTGCGGGGGAATGATGCCATAACTTCCACTAAAACGATGTAATTACACATCTCAGCTCCTTATCTTCCTACAGTTATAACTCATGTCAACATCAACACGTAAATACTTCAGTCGTCCATCTGATAAGCCGCCGTGATGCTGCATGTAACGGAACGGAGAAGTGAAGGAAAAGCCGGCGTCCAACATTTTGATTCAGGAGAAGATGAGTCAGGAGTATTTTATCTCCCACACATTCCCACCGGGAGCTTCCCACTATCACGGCATTCCAGCACTGGAGTTTCACTAGAGATTTAGCGCCGTAAGACAAATGAGTAGAACTTACTGAGGTAAAGGTTGAAACGTTACGACAGTGAAATTCACTAATCTGCGTTTCTAATATTTATAAAACCTAAAGATTTCTTATGTCTGAAGTTATTTCACCGCTCAGAGTTACAATGTCATTTTATCATCAGCTGCAGCCATTCATGCTGAATATTTTCCAAACAGGATGTTTCATTACACGTCGGTGGATTTCGTTGCTGAGTGGTGACAGAAGAACAGTTGTTTTGTTGTTTTTGGATTTTTATCATTCAGAGCTGCACTGAACATATGGAAGCCCATTTCTATGGAAGCTGTTTCTATGGAAGTGCGTTTGTATGGAAATCCGTTTCTATGGAAGCCCGTTTCTATGGAAATCCGTTTCTATGGAAGCCTGTTTCCGGCAGTTGAAAAGAAAAAAAAAATCTACCACCTTATTTTTTCCATTCAAACAATGCAAGCAGTATAATTAATTAGAAGAAAATACATTACTTATATTAACAAATGAATTTAAGTTGCAGTAAATAATATTTTATTTGTTTGTTTTTTTTTGTTATATGTTTATGTATGTTTAATTTAAAATAGCTATTTTGCACAACTAGAAATAATTTGTGAACTAATCATTTTGAGTAAAGACTACTAATCATAATCAACATAATAACAACATAATAAACTTTAATATGTCTACTGCATCCACTTAAGTTTCTTCTATGTTAATACAACTTAACCTGTTTAGTTTTACCTTTTGTAAAAACTTAAATGGGTTAAGGCAATGGGTTTCCATGCAATTTTATAGTAAAGTCAACTAATTTGGGATAAGAGTGAAGATACTATCTTGTAATTATGACTTAGTATCAATTTTGACATGTAAGTCATAATTTTGAGATACTAAGTCATAATAATGAGAAAACAATACTTAACAATGGGGAAAAATAAGGTGGTGATTTTTTTTCTCCCTTTCAACTGCCGGAAATGGGCTTCCATAGAAACAGGTTTCCATAGAAACAGCTTCCATGCTGAACACACATCCAGTCGTTTTAATACGATGATCAATCAGACAAAATCAAACATCAATAATCAGAGTCACTTTACACCTGAGATGTTGCTGTTATTTTTCTGTTCATGTTTGATGAAACTCTTGATGAGGTCATATTAAGATGCGTGTCGATGTGTCAGATCAGCTGTAGCAGATCTGTCCAATCAGAAACAGACTTCCAGTAAAGGGGCGTGTCAGGTAAGAGACGTCCTGTAGGAATGTCTCGTGTTTCCCTGATGAAGCTCCTCCAGTCTCAGAGAGAAATATTATCTTTGCGACGTCCTTAAAGATGGCAGACCTGATTGGTTTCCGGGTCACGCGAGGTCATGAGGTCACGTTCTCTTTGTCACTCAGTTCTAATTTTCACGTTGGCATCATGAGATTTTCTGCACTATGCTTTTCCACAGTTTTTAAAACATTTGTTTTTTTATTCTAAAATCAAAAAGGAAGTCAAGCAGTAAATCAGGTTCGGCAGAAATTTTCCAGATTTTTGCAAATTGGGACTTTTTTATTAATTTTTTTTTTTTTTTTTTTTTTTTTTTTACAGCTTTATAGATGTCAAATGAAAGCAATATTCAGTGAAAAAAAACAGAAAATTGCCATCAGACTGCAGAGGGTTGATGCTAATGTGGCTTTTGTTCCTTCTTTCTTCTGAGTGTAACATCACATCTTACCTTATTATTTAACTATCTTTCCCACCATGACATGTATTTGATATTTATCATCAATTATTGTTTATCATCTTGGAATTACTGTCTGTCAATCACTTTATCAAGAAAAACAATAAAATTAAAAACATTTTATTAAATTATTATTTATTCATTAAAAAATTTTAAAGTGGCTTCTCATTCATCAGTCCTGAATCTCGCCAACAACTTTAATTTTAGACGTTTCTCTCTTGTTTTCACTCAAGCTGCTGGCTGACGCTCAATCCTGCATGAAGTTAATTCAGTACGTATTCACTTTTTCCATGTTAGTCTGGGTTTTGACATGTGAATGTGAAAATAAGCACTGCTGCTGCCTGCTTCTGGTTCCTGTAATGGTGAGTTAGCGGGTCTGAGGCAGCGTGAGCTCATGCTGTGCTGCACAGACGCTAAACGCTTACGCTAGCAACAACTTGGCTGAAACTTCGGCTCTCCGGCGCTTGCCTTTGTCTGGCACTCACTGAGGTTTTGACAAACAGGAGAAATAATTTGTCCTCAAGTAAAATTATAAACACAGCTCTGCCTTTTAGCGACGCTAAAGCGCTGAGGACCTGATGTAACGTGATTGTTTTGCTGTGAAACCGTTCATGTAATCCAGCTTCAGATATGATAACAATTAAAAACGGTTTATTTTTTTTAATTATTTAACTCGGAGCCTTGGCTGTACTTTTCAAGTCAAAAATACACGGCACTGCTTTTAAAGCACAATATGAGTCCATTTTAACACAGGAGCATCTCAATAAATGTTTCAGTAATAAAAATACACTTTTTCAATATTTTTCATAAGTAACTAAGTACCTTTACTCAACTACTTCATTTAAAGGAGAAATATCATGCTTATAGGTATTATAATGTCAGATAACAGGAGTTTGTGCTGACGTCTATAATGAAACCTGATCTGCCCTGAAAGCTTTGTTTTGATTGGTCCTTTGTTCTGTAACACACTGACATCATCATGTAACACACACCTACACACCTGGTTAGATACGCCCACCAACTACAGGGCAAGTGAATGGGTTTTCCCCAGCAGCCGCCATGTTGCTTTTTGGGAGGGGCCTTAAAGAGATGGTACCTAAAATAACCTGCTGTACGCTCAGTGTGCACAGTGGTGCTGCATCAAGGCGGAGGAGAATGAGACCGATGTGTTTTTCATATTATGGTATATTTCACTGTTTTCAGGTTAACATTGAGTGTTCATAATAATAGATTATTGTATGAAGACATTGTGATATTTTGGTCTGAGCATGTCTTGTTAGCTTATGGCTACATTAATAAGTGGTGTGTGTGTGTGTGTGTGTTATAGAATCAGCTTGGTGTTACCTTTTCAGAAATGGATGGCTTGTACTGTGATGTTTAGCCGTATGGCAGATTTTGCTGATGGCGTTGTCTTGAGGTACCGTGCTGCCCTACGTGCTGTGCTATCGTTGGACAGTGAATTGACATATCGCTATAAAATTGTATTACACTGAGGAACTCGTATGGCTCCCTCAGCTCAAACGTCAAACTCCACCTATGGCTTAAGCTAGCTGTACTTCCTGTGACAGAAAAAACAAAAGTGTGTGAAATTAGTGAAGCGTTGACTTTTTGTCAGTGGTGACTCATTGTGATGTATGAAACAGTGTTAGTTAGCCACTAACAGTGTTAGCTCAGTATTAGCTTAGCTGCTAACAGTCTTAGCTCAGTGTTAGCTTAACCATTATGCTGACGTTGTCAGAGGTGACGCATTGTTGTGATGTATGAACAATGTTAGCTTAGCAGCTAACAGTGCTAGCTCAGTATTAGCTCCACTAACAGTGTTAGCTCATTATTAGCTTAGCCACTAACAGTGTTAGCTCAGTGTTAGCTTAACCACTACATTGACTTTTTGTCAGCAGTGACTCATTGTTGTGATGTATGAACAGTGTTAGCTTAGCTGCTAATACTGTTAGCTCAGTATTAGCTCCACTAATAGTGTTTGCTTATTATTAGCTTAGCCGCTAACAGTGTTAGCTTAACCACTACATTGACGTTTTGTCAGCGGTGACTCGTGATATATGAACAGTGTTAGCTTAACCACTACATTGACGTTTTGTCAGCGGTGACTCGTTGTGATATATGAACAGTGTTAGCTCAGTATTAGCTTAGCTGCTAGTGTTAGCTCAGTGTTAGCTTAGCCACTACATTAACAGTGTTAGCTTAGCGTGTTAGCTTAGCGAGTACACTGACAGTGCCACTATGCTAACTTCAGATGAGTTCTTGGCTTGAGGCTAATTAGCAGTGGAGGAAATATAACCTGCCAAAGATCAGCTCTTATGACATCATCAGTCGTTTTATTAGCTGATATTTATGTATTATATGACTGAAGACAGGCAGCATCTTTGTTATAGTTTGCAAGCTAAAATATTACAGGATTTAGTTCTACTTTTACTGCAAGGAAAAACTGCTCTGGTACTTTTACACTTATTTGTTTTTACGCGTTACAGTCTGCAGGCTGTTGACTTGTAAAATCAGCGTGATGTTATTTGAATCATGTTGTTTTGGTGAAGCAGCAGAAACAGGAAGTGGTTCTCTCTGCACGCCGCTCGTTTTCCTCCTCTGGAGGTTTGATGTCTTTATAAATGATTCTTTCTGCTGTTTGTGGCTCCATTCATAAATCTCTGCTCAGCTTCCTGCTTACATCACCGCTAAACTGCTGAACACACACACACACACACACACACACACACCACACATACATAACACACAAACCACACACACACACACACAAAACACACACACACACACACACACACACACATACATAACACACAAACACACAAACCACACACATACACATACACATACAAAACACACACACACACACACACACATGCACACACCACATACAAAACACACAAATACACAAAGCACACACATACACATACAAAACACACACACATACACACACACATACAAATTACATACACAAACCCACACACACACACACACATGCACACACACACACGCACAAACCACACACACACACAAAACACACACACATACAAAACACACACGCAAAACACATACTCAAACTCAGACACAAACCACACACACAACACATGCAAAAAACACACATACACACAAAACATTCACACACTTGCAAACGCAACACAACACACACACACACACACACACACACAGACACACACAGTATTTTTCATNAACATTCACACACTTGCAAACGCAACACAACACACACACACACACACACACACACACAGACACACACAGTATTTTTCATAATTCAGAAGTACTGTGAGGTTTTGACTCTTCAGCTGAATTTTTTCTGTTATGTAAAGTAAAACTTTTCCTCTTTTTATATAAATTTACTTTTCATATTTAACATTTCAGCTCAAGGACACAAAGACTTTTAGGCTCTAAATGATTTTCTGTCTCTTTTCTATCACTGGCTTCATCCTTTTTCTTTTGTCCACCCTCCTCTTCAGTTCTTCAGTTCATTTCTTCCACCTTCCTTTCTCTCTGTCTATTTCTCCTTCTTCACTAGAAGAGTTCATTTGTGAATTACTGTGTTTGCTTAAGATAAAAAAATAATTAACAAAGTTATTTTGAATCAGGAGTCGAAACTCGCTGAATGTAAAAAAAAAAAAAAAGGAAAAAAGTTATTTTACAAAAACATGAAGCTCGTCCACGGAGCAAAGAGGAAACATGAACTATCTAACCACCCGCCTACCAACATCCAATCACAACGCAGCAAAATAACGAGCTTTTTAATGCGAGGTGTACGTGCTGACGTCAGACACCATTATCCAGATAACCAACGTGGACACGGAGGTCGTCTTTTAATGAGCGGTGTGAACTGGATTTAGTCACATTTGCATATTGAGCGTTTGGTGGTGCATTCAAGGACCTTTGGACATCTGAGGATTGATGGCAGCAACATTGACTTTGCTGTTAACGATCAAATAAAATGGAACTCATTGCAGCACATTTTAGCTTAATCTGAATATTTAATGTTAAGGGTCCTCTAAAGTCTGGATTTAAGGGATTCTGATTTAGTGTCCTAGTAAGCTCAGTGTGTCTGCAGAAACTTTTAGCAACATTCTCTGTGTTTCACTTATGCAGAATCCCCCCTTTTTTCTCTTATAAACTTACATATTGCAACTTTTGTTCTTAACTTATGTACGTACAGATTGAACGTCTCTATGGTACAACGGTGTATTAGAGCCATATAAGACAAAAAACAAACAAAAAAAAAATGATGGGGGCATTATTTTGAATTTTTAAACACGAAAATTTGCCAGTTTTAAAAGTCTGTATACCCATGATAATTGATGATTTTATGCTAAAAGCACAAGTATTTCTTTATTGCTAAATCCAGTGGAAAAGTATATTTTAATAACGTCATGTACTCTCAAAAAACTCGCAAATTTGCCAGTTTTTAAACTGGCAAATTTGCGAGTTTAAAAACTAAAAAAGATAATGAAAATTATTTTTAACGATGAATAATTATTTTTTCAAATTTTTGTAAAACAATAATTTTTTCAATAATAAAAAGGGAAAATAATGAAACAGGAATCAAACCGCTTCACGTTGTGGCTATGCTTGCTGTGCATGACCTTATTAAATTATACTTTTCCATCAGATTTAGCAATAAAGAATGCCAAACTCTGGCACGTGTTTAGTGTTTCAGTTAAGCAGGTCGACTTATCATAAGCATGCAGAATTTTAAAACTGGCAAATTTGAGAGTTTGAAAACTGGCAAAATTATGAGTTTAAAAATGGAAAATAATACCCCCCTCGTTTTTTGTTTTTTTTTGTTTTTTTGTTTGTTTGTTTGTTTTTGTTTTTTCCCCATCTTATAGCCATAATACGCCATCGTACTAAGTTGCCTGTTTTTACGGTTATGTTTTTACTTGGCTGCAAATGAAATTTCCCTTTGGGACGAAAGATGAATAAAGCTAAAGATGTCAAGCTCTGACACATTTTGCTTTTGTTTAACATGCATCAGAGAATTTTATACCTTAAATGTTTAATATTCAGATAAAACCTTTGGAGTTTAAGAGTCATTTTGAGATGTTACTTTTCATTAAATTTGGCCTTTTTTTGCCTTTACACAAGACAACAAATTTCAGATCAAATGAAAAAAAAAAAGATGATGTGATGATGTCACTTCTTGTGTTTAATAAACTGTGGATGCTCATTTATTTTAAAAGATTTGCTCCTCTGATTGCAACAAACTTTTTCTTTATAAGGTCAGAACCTGCACTTTGCGTATTTCTCCGTGTTCTGATGGCTGAGTCGCTCATGTGAATGATGTGAATGATGTGTTTGTGATATTTAAAGCTGCAGGATTTACTGTAACTCACACCGTGGACTCAGTGTCCTCCGGAGAAATGTGGGTAAAATGTTCAAGGTAAAAGATTAAATTCCCCTGAATCGTTGATCCTCATTCAGAGGGAATTATCTGCTTTAAACAAACCAACCATAGCGCAGAGAAAAAGCTCTGTGTGGCGTTTACAGGCAGCGTGGTGGAAACGCGTCGCCGTGACGATGTCGTCCTGAGTGGACCCTGGTTGCGCGACCAGGTGGACTTTCCTAAGTCTTAAGCCTGGGGGAAAAAAAAATTAAGTTCAGAAAATCTGGAGCTTTCTGTCTCCATGAAGTCAACAAATGACTAAAAAAAACGTTTAGCATCAGGGGAAAACAGCAGAACGCTCTGTGGTTAAAAATATAAAAAGCCTTTATTACTCAAGCTGTTTTACTACTGCAGTCAGAATTCTCCAGATTTCTGTCCTTAGTCCCTTAAAATGTTTCCAAAACATTTTAAGGGACCTTAATCATCCCATAATCTACTTAACATAAAGACAAACCTCTGAATTTAATGCATCAGGTTTCCCTTAATATGCAGGATTAAAGGACAGGCTGCTTAATAAAGTTATTAGGATCTAAATCATTAGTGAAACTGAGGAGTATAAACAGCATTCAGGGCTTCTCTTTGCTCTATTAATAATCAAATAAACCCAAACATGTAATATTCAGCACATTTTACCTTAATCTGAACATGGAATATTTAAGGGTCTTCTAAGGTATGCGATTAGGTTGTGCTCAGTGTGTGTGTGTGTGTGTGTTGCATCACTAATGCCAAATTTGACACGTGTTTAACATTTTCTGTTGTATTTTGCTTTATATTCATAAGAGAACAGAGCCTCTTCATGTTACACTTTAAATATCCCATAATCAGATTAAATCTTTGGATTTTGAGTTTACTTGTCATTAAATACTTGTCATTAAATTCGATTATTTATTATTATTATTATTATTATTTAATTTGATTATTTTCCTCGAAACAGGATGACAAATTGCCAAGCATTCCATCTTTTTGGAGCTGGAGGGAGCTTGTGTTGTAAAAATAATAACGTTGACACGTCTGAGTGAGGAGCGCCTCTGATAGGCTCACAACTTTTCAATCAACCCCTGTACCCACAGCACAATATTATAGAAATTAAATATCACATTATTACATGTCTGGCCCTGATGTAGCTCTGGTATAGATCCCGATTTATGGTTGTTTGGCTTGTTTATATTATACAGGCGTTGATTGATAAGTTCTGAGCCTAAAAATTGAAGAAGGGCTGTAATGTGTTTTTTGTTTGTTTGTTTGTTTTGGGGGTAAAGAACTGAAAAACTCAAAGCACAAACCTCAAACACGAGTCCACAAAAGCAGCAAACTATAACTTGCTGTTTTTTGGCAAAAGCCCATTGATCCAAAGCTGCAGAGTTTTGGGACACTTAGGGGCAAATTTAGAGGTAATTTTATTGTTAAAAAAAATAAATCTATAATTGTTGATGCGTACTTTAATATATATCTTTATATATATATATATATGTATATAGTTGACTTGTGATCAAACTGTTTAAATGCTCAGAGTAACACACTGACAAGCTGCATCTGAATGAGCAGAGCGCCCCCCTGTGTGCACACATGTAACAGCAGGACAGGAAGCACGGTGAGCTGCATGTTTGTGTGAAAGATGCATATTTCCCTCATTAGTTTGCAGCGTGTGATCAGCGCCATCTGCCTCCCATTAAAGCAGCGAGAGGCTGGACTCAAACCAAAACCCTCCCTGCTGTACCTTTCTGTCCTGTCATCCTCCTTCTGAGGAGTTCCAAAACTGTGTTTCTTTCCTGGAGCAAGCCTGACACCTACTGGTAGATGTGAGTATCGTTTGCTCTTCAGAGGGCTGAAAACACAGATTCTCACTCAGGATTATAACACATACATGATCTGAAGTATTCCCACCTGATAAAACATGATTGGGTTTTTTTTTAACGTTAGCCTGAGGATTTTCATGTATTTACTAATCTCTTGTGAGCACTTTAAGAAAAAGACATCCTCATACTTGTCTGATTGAGTCACTGATAACTGAAAAAATCTGCCAGTTCAGTGAGATTATTTCAACCTGCTTCCAGTATTAATGTGTTTCTTTTTTTTTCTGAAAAATTGTTAGGATCTTTATTTAGCAGGAAAGCAAAACTTTTTTTTTAACTTTCATTTTTAAAGGATTCCTTTACATATATTCAAAAACAATGAACACAGCAAACACAAAGAAGAGATCTGAGGTAAAATTAATTCAATCAGTGCAATCAAACAATGTCGTCCAGCTTCAAGTTTATCACACAGGTCAGGCTGTATCAATGGTAAAAGTCAGGAATATTCAGCATTAAGACTCCAGCTGGTTGTAGAAATCATTTCCTCCCGTGTTTATCACCTTCAGCTTTCTGAACTCTAAGAATAAAAGTCATTTTCTCCATTGAGTGTACAGTTTACCAGGTTTGTGAAGAGGCTGATGGTGGGAGAGTTCTGCTTTATTTGGTAATAGTTTTTTTTACTTATGGCCATAAAAATCTTTAGAAGATATGAGTCACTTTTACTAAGACCTTTAGGGATGTTTCCCAAATAAAAAGAAAGGACACTGATATCAATTTTCAAACCCAGAATGTCTGAAATTAGGAAGAGTAGGCATTAATTGGATTAACTGGTTGTACTCCCATTAAAAAGGGGAGGTGATAGAGGAAAACGCTTGTTACAACGAGAAGAAGCCTTTTGGATCCATACTCTACAGACTGAGAACCTTAAAGGCTTAAAATGAAGAGTTGTCATTTTCTTGTTTTGTATGATTGATGTAGGATTGTTAAATTTATGTTTAATGGTTAGAGAGTAATGAAATGTAAAAGCTTAACCAAATTTTATACTTATATGTATTTTTTCTATATATTTATTCTGCTTTTTCTGTGTATTTTTCTGTATTTGCTGTGCATTATATCATGCTTATTGGGGTGTGTTGTCTTAGATAATTCTATTATTGCTTGTTAAGACAGATGGTTGTTGGATTTCACCTGGAGCCTTAGGGCTTTATAAGCCCCGCCCACTGTTTGTCACGTTACGCTGAAGATGGCTTTAGGCTGAAACGCGTTCGTATCTGACTGCCCGAGTCTGAAAATTAAAAAGTTATGAGCAGTAAGCCGTTGAGTGCTGGTCTGATTTTTGTCTTATGAAANGTCTGAAAATTAAAAAGTTATGAGCAGTAAGCCGTTGAGTGCTGGTCTGATTTTTGTCTTATGAAATTAGGAAACCCACTTCTTCCCAGAAAGGCTGGATGGTTGGACAGAGCCAAAATAAGAGCGTGATCCACCAGCATGGATCCACGCTCCCTCCAGCAGGATACTGAGACTGGATTTCTGCTTGGGAAAAACGAAGAAGAGACCAGGTTCTTCCAACAAAAATCGCTCCAAAGGTGGGAATTTATAGTCTGAATACTGTAAAAATACAGACGAGCTTCTTCTTTTCTCCAAACCTTCATGACTGTCTCTGCTGTCATAGAAATGCAGGACACTGAGGATGACTTGGCCTATGAATCAAATCCCTACTCAGTCATCCTCCTCATCTTATTATCTTCCTCCTCAGCCGGTTCTGCTTTCTCGTCTCCCTGAGTCGCCTTTGGCAAGGCAGGCAGCTCTTTTCTCATCTTTCTTCTGCTTGGGCCTGGTGGAGCTTCATCCTGGGACGGTGTTGAGGTCACATCTCACGGTTGTCCTCCTTTATCCTGGACGGTGTTTGAAGCAGAAAATAAAGAAAACAGGGTGGTCTTTTGCGGGTTTTAGGTTTTTTTCTTCTTGGCAAATTTAGCAATACATATATTAATTCATCTCCTGGTGGTATCAGATCTTGTCGTTCTTTGACCTTTCACCTGTGTGAGCATTCAGAAAGTCTGCAAAGCGTCCACAGGTCCCTGAGTCTTGACGGCAGGTCTGGACTAACAAAACCTCAGAGAAGGTTTCCATCTTTACTCGGTTTGGCTAACGTGTAAACCACAGCGTCTCTCCTGCATCAGATCAATGTCACCCTCTTTTCTCTCACTTCCACCCTCCTGATTGAGTTGGAGAACCCTCACACACAGGAAGTGAATGTCTTTTCCTGCCTTTGAGTGTGTTGTTAGATTTTTATCCAATAGAAACAAACTCAGGCCTGGTCTGATAATTGAAGGCAGATGGCGGAGGTGGACATTCTAACGACACTTCTCCTTCGTACACGACTCTTTCTTCAAACATGATAGCCGCTGAGGTGAAAAGGTGACATTCCTGCATCGTCTGATGAGGATGATGATGAGTGTTGCTGTGACTGAATGTACATACATGTAGATCAGCTCCGCTCGCTGGCAGATGATGCGTTCAGGGGTCTGAGCTCTTTAGAGGAAATATTTGGCCTCTGAAGTCTTGTTTATATTCTGACAGGATGTGGATCCACGTTTTCAGGCCTGAATGATGACAGAGATTATCCAGGATGCTGCGTTTCATCTTCATCCTCAGTGTGTAACAACAAATGAACTCTAGATGATGTGGTTTCTAACATGCCATTCCAGAGTCTCAAAAAAAGGACAGTGAATTTCTCTCAGTCAGATGTCTTTAATGTTTGTCCTGGAACACTTTCACACTTCCTGCTTGGACTTTGCATGAAACGACACCATCAAAAGTTCCAAAACAGCCCTTCTTTTTCAAAAAAAAAAACAAAAAAACAAACAAAAAAAAAGATTAATTAGCTCAAAGTTAATGCGAAAGCTAGCACATTGATGAAGCCAGCACTACACTTCCACATGCAGTGTTTTTCTGAATAAAACTCTTATAAATAATACGTAGCGAGCCACTGCATGGAGAATGATTGGACAGTTACTGAAGAGAATTTCATGCTGCTGATGCAACTGCAGCAGTCAGAGTTTTACTAAAACAAACAGATTAAAGGACCATACCATCCATTTTGCATGTTTGAGTCTAATATATTCAATTTTCATACACGTAATGTTACTGACAATCATTTCCCAAAGCATACTACTGGAACAGTAATTAAAAATGTTTTTCCTACCTTCCAGACCTCCATTGGTTTCAGTTCATTCTGCTATTAAAATCAACTTGTTGATACTTGAAACGTTCTTGGGATAGGTAATCCATCATCACCAACAAGACGTGTATTCAGGTTTTTTTTAGAAGTTATGTAATTTTAGTGTTTAAGCTCAATAAAAAGCATGGAGTGAATGTATGTCTCCACCAGGGAATATAGTCCCAGAAGAAGACCTGTGTTTATGGACAAATTTAAAGGACCATGACTTCATAAGGCTGTGTAACTATTAGTAGGAGAAACATGGATTTTTAAGGTAGGTGTATCACTTGAATATTTAATTTTGAAAGATTAAGATATTTTGCAAAACATCAGGAAAGCAGAAATACAGTTTTATCCTTTGGAAAATGATTGTCAGTAACGTAACATGTATGAAAAATGAATATATTAGGCCAAAACATGCAAAATGGCTGGTATGGTCCTTTAATCTATATCCCTCCACTTGAGGTGCAACTCTCCCCCTGAATAAAATCTCACTGAACCAAGTAAATCAGTCCAGTAAACTTGTTTTGCAAAGTCTAAAGGAAAAGGACATGAAGGTCCATGAAGGAAATTTTAAACGATTTATTTGAATCTGACTTTCCACGTCTCAGACTCTTTATTGCTCCTCATCTTCTCTAAAGTGCCAGGGGATTTTATTCTGAAAGGCACATGGAAGCACAGCATCAAAAGCACTGTACTCGAGTAAATGTACTCAGTTACTTTCCTCCTCTGGGGATAAAACAGGAAGTGCCTCTCTGGTCCACATGTGGCTCAGACACGTTCAGAATGTTCAGGCCGTCCATCAGCGGAGCAGCTTTGAAGCAGCGACGTTTCCCTCGTTAAGGTTTACGCTCGTGTCGCTTTGATTGGCGAACAGATTTACAGCTGGGCCTTACGATCAGATGGCGCCATTAGCATAGCGCTGAGCGGCTGCAGGTTTATAGGAAAGACTCAAACATCACTCATGCTGATCTGTTGGTCACAGTCTGATTAAAACCACAGAGTAAGACTTTGGTTATTTAGTGCGGTCTGTATTCCATCTGACCAGCTGCTGCTCAAGCTGAGGCTCAGGACCCTTTAGGGACCACAGGACCACTTAACACGGTCTTACTTGCCTTCCACATGTCCATCTTCTTACTTTCATCAAAGCAATCTTTGAATGAGGAAAAATCACTCACTGGTCCTCATCTCCTTGCCAGTGCTGCAGCACTGCTGTGCACACTGAGCAGTGGCAGTCCTGGGTCACATGATACCCTATGCAGGTGTACAGTAAATGCCAATTCATAGTTTTCAGTCACGTGACTGGCGTGGAGACCTGGAGGGATACAGCGTTCCAACATGGAGGCCAATACTGGACACTCTGTAGACCTGCAGCAGGTCTGTTAACTTTCATCTGTTTCAAGCCACGAGAATTTAGATCACCTCTCAAAAGAAGAAAAACAAAGACACAGCCAGTCCCCGACTTACAAATGTCCAATTTACGAACAATCCGTACTTATGAACTGACTGCCATAAAGCCTATTCAATTAAAACTTCGAGTTACATAAAATGTTACGTAATAACAATAGCGCACTACTTTGTGACACACATCAAAACATTGCGTGTCGTCAGTGGTTCAGCAGTATTATTATGTTTAAGATGTTCTAGTATATCCGGAAGTGTTTCTTATGCATAGAAAGGTAAAATATATATGCTATATATGCACCTTACGTAACTGTTCCGACTATGTACAAATCTGTCTTAAAGACAGCCATAGGAACAGAACTCGTTCGTAACCCGGGGTCTGCCTGGATAGTAACAAACTGCAGGTTTAGGGCACTTGTGATCCACATACAGCACCCGCTGCAGTATTTCAATCATAAAAACAGGAAGTCCCTGCCAGAGCTCCAGTTTGGCGATGTTTTGAGGAGAATCTCTTACACTGCCACCAGGATGAAAGCTACAAAAGTACAGACAGTTCTATGTGTTTTATTTCTGAATGGTCAATAATGCTGCCATTTGGGAAGTGAAGGACAAGAAATTCTCCATTGTCAAAGTGAAGGTGAGCGCTAATTAGCTAACGTTAGCTAGCTAACTAATGCTGATCCCAGGTGTTGTTAGTTTCAGGTCACTGTAGTCAGCATTCAGTAGTGACAGGCAGCAATATTTAGGTTAGGTTAGCATGATATCTATGACATGTGACATGTTCACTGCAGAGACGTGTGGACTTTGGTGGCTGTCATTCTTTGTCTTCCTCACGGATGGCGGCAAGTCTAACAGCACAAATCCACAATCTCCTCCTCTCTGGGTTTTCTTTCTCGGACGGATTCTGTAAGATCACAACCCAGGCTTGTCTCCTTGTCAATTAGCACATCCTACTGAACAACTATTCGGCATTTTGGCTAAACAACAAACAACAAACCTGGTAAAAGATAACTGGCGGGCAGCGGAAGAAAGCCTTGTTTTGCACTCCAGGTGGGTGTTCCCATAAGGCTGCGACATCACATGAAAACTATGAATTTATACTTCCAAATGGATGCATATTGCTAGTGGTCACGGACTCCGTCAGCGGACACGTTTCTATTTAAACTACAATCTGGGGTTTGCTTGGAGGATGCACTCCACACATGCGCAGTAGCACTAGCTTAGCATAGCACTAGCGTAGCATACTGACCGTGTGGACTTGCATTGGAAAACTGGTACATTGGAGGTAGGCTGATATCCACATGTTCACTCTCTGACATCATGCTTTCCTTGTGTACCCACAAAATATAAATTGGCCTTATTTACAACTGGGCCACATTCATCATAAAATCCAGACACGTGTTGAAAATGTGTTCTGTGTGCAGTTACAAGTCACCTTTCTTCTCATATATCTGGATGCAGATCAGGTTTAAACTTGGTTTATACTTCACGTTGTTGCCAGGGAGTAAGGGGTGACATAATCATATTGACTTAATTGCGGTGCCCACGCCATAGTGCTCTGGGCCTCCACAACCTCGTATTGCGTGATCACGTACCTCCTAGATTTTGTGACTTGGTGGGAGCAGCGCACTTCTCAAAATGGAGGAGTTGGAGGGTGGACTTGCTGAGCTGGTACATCTTTACGACTCATCCCTGAGACATTATAAGGATCCTCACATGGCCCAAAACTCCCGGAACAAAGTAGTAACTGCACTGGGCCAAAGATATGAATTTTTGCCATAACATTTGGGAAGATATGCGGAATCATTCTGTGACTACTTCATTGACTACTTCCTGCTTGACAAGGTATTTCCTTGTTGTTTCGAAGAATATTGCTGTGGAGAATGCAGCAAGCATAAAATGCTTCACTCTCTGTGGACATGCGTGCTGTTGGCGAAGCTCCCTTGCCAAAGGAGAACCAAGGCTTTAGGCTGGTGGCCTCTGCTTTATTGTCTTTATTAGCAGTCGTTAATCTTCCTGGGGACCACAAAATTAAAATACAAAAAATACTGATAAGAAAAAATAGAATTAAAACATTCAAAAGAAGCATTCTGACAGTAGCACAGAAGATAGCAAAAGTTATTCCACTTTCAAAGAATCCAGTTTCATCACTTTCTGGTACAAATAGCCGCCCTACAAGTCTGTTACCAGCTCTAGGGAAGGTAATGGAGAGAATTATGTCTGAACAAATACAAAGCTATTTTGAGGCTAACAATTTAAACACAAATTATCAACATGTTTCTAGGAATGGTCATTCTACATGCATGGTTCTGGCACAAATGACAGATGATTGGAGTATGGAGTTAGATAATGGAAACTTAGTGGGTACTGTTCTACTTGTTTCAGTTCTGCCTTTGATGTTATAGATCATTCCTTGTTGTTAGACAAATTGAATCTTTATGGCTTCACCTTTACTGCACTAAAATGGATGCAGAGCTACTTGACAAACAGGAAGTAGACAGTTTTCTTTAATGGCAGTCTGTCAAAGGTTAGATCTGTTACTTGTGGGATACCTCAAGGTAGCTATTTGAGACCATTATTGGTTTCAGTTTTCACTAATGATATTCCAGTTGTTTTAGAAAAGGCTTGAATTACTATGTATGCTGATGATTCAACAATATATTTAGCTGTGTCATCAACAGAAAAGCTGGGTGACATTATTAATGGAGTTAAAGTTAGTGGTAGAATGGGTCACAAACAACAAATTGGTACTTAATGTTGGTAAGTATTATAATAGGATCAACGTATAGGCTAAAGGCAGAACCTACATTTAAATTGCATGTGCACAATATACCCATCAAACAGATACAAGAAATAAAACTTTAGGTGTGACTTTAGACAATAAATTATCGTGGTCTAAACAGATTGACAACATCGTGAGTAGAATGGGTAGAGTGTTGTCAGAGAAGAGGTTTAAATAGTATGCCACCAGATATTATCAAACAAGTTATAAATGCTTTACTTCTGTCACAGCTTGATTACTGCTCGGTGATTTAGTCCAGTGCTTCAGTTACAGAGATGAAAAAATTGCAAGTTGCTCAATAAATAAAGCTGCACGTTGTGCCTTGCGTTGCTCTTACAGAGCTAATGTAGCTAACATGCATGATGTCTGGGCTGGCTAACTGTCAGACAGAGATCCACCTATGTTCTGCTTAGTTAATCAGAAATATACTGGTGACAAGAACACCAAAACTATTATATCAGCAGTTATTTTCTCAGTTTTTTCAGCAGTTATCAAACACGATACGCGATAGAAAAAAGGTTCAGGTTACCTAAATCAAAAACAGATATGTTACAGAGCGCAGTAATGTACGGAGCCATGTCATCTGGAACTCACTGCCAGTACATATAATACAAGAAAATACTAGGGATCAGTTCAAAACTTTGTTAAAACAGCATCTGAAAGGACAGCAGTAATCTGATGTAATGAACAGATCTAAATGAACCCTTTGATTCCTAATTTAGTGTTTGCTTTGACATTTGTTGAAAGGTGACAATGTTGTTTCTCTTTGGATTTCTTTGAATTATTGTTTTTAGGAAATGGACTTGTTATGTTTGTTTTGTTCTGTGGTGTGTTGTATATGCTCTATGTATTGTGTATATATCAGTATGTGTGTTGGACCCCAGGAAGAATAGCCTATGCGTAAGCTGGAGCAAATGGGGATCCTAATAAAGAAAAAGAAAGAAGGCATAATAATAATAATACAAATAAGAATAGAAATGAATATCCATAAAACCATCACTGGATTTAAGATCTCCTGTTTCACCAATTGATCACGAATAACTAAACAAACAATATAAACCACATCAGCTAAATGTGACCTAGAAACAACAGTAAAGCATCAATCAATCAGATTTGAATTTTAAGTGCCTTCTTGTTTCCTAAAAATATAAATACTTCTGTGTTGCATAAGCTCCATTCCATGCCACACAGGACCTATAAATAACTGTTCTAAAAATTTAGTTTTAAACCGTGGAAGCAATAAATAGTTTTCTACCTCATCATGTAAAAATTTAGGAGTGCCCATAAACAGAGCTTTCCACAGGAAAACTAACAAACTAAACTGTAATCTAGTGTTAACCAAAAGCCAGGATAATCTGTTATGCATATTAATAATGCTGGTACGATATGAGTCTTAGGATCGTCTGCTGGAAGGAAGGTCTGCTGTGCGTCCAGCTGGCTCCTCCCTCAGATGGTTCTCACCAGGCAATCCCCGACTTTGCTGTTTGTTTGTTTTTTTATATCATCCTGTAATGTTTCACTGTTTTTATGTCTTTGTAATTTGTCTGCTTCCCTACTTACGGCTCCTACTGCACGCCTGGTTGTTTGAGGAGAGGAAATCTCTTTGAATTCTTTCTCCTGACCTTCCATGTTGTTTTTTTCCTCATATGATAAGGTGCTTTCAGGGAGTTTTTGCTCATCTTCTTAGACTGGATTTACACGACCATACACATGCATGGTCGTATAAATCCCAAATCCCTGATTCTAATCTTTTGCGCACATGACAGACACGCTTCCTGAAGATATAAATGGTAAAAAACCACAGTGAGTCAGATATTCTCAGATCCATTTTGGACCACTTTCATATGTGGAAATAAATCAGATACGTATCAGATATCCACCAACGTGACTGCTGCCTAAATCCATAGATCAGAATTTCCTTCCCATGCTGCCTCCTACGTAATGTTCTGCTTTATCTGCATATGATGATGTCAGCATCAATATGATGACGCTCTCTGTAAACAGAAATGGAGGACATACTGTATATATCAGACATGCTGATGTGTGTTTATGTCAAATAGACCTGTTAGTGTGTGATAACAGGCTCCTGTTACAGCAGCAAAACTCCAACTCCACCCGCTTCTCCTCTGTGATTAACCAATGAACATACGTGTCCTGATGGAGAGATAAATGCTCACACAACATATCAGATGTTTCTCTCTGCATGTGAAAGTTTTCACCACTGATCAGATTTTAAATACTTCTCTCAGAACACTGAAGCATTTTCTTTACATGCGTCTCAGGAATGTACACATGCGTAGCTGCATCCTGCTGCTGCAGGTCAAAGGTCAAAGCATGTAAATACAGGTTGGGTTGGGAGCTGTCAGGGTGTGTGTGTGTGTGTGTGTGTGTGTGGGTCTGTGAAGCTCTCAGACTGTTAATGTGATGTTGTGTTATAAATAAACTTAATGCAGCCTTGCTGTCTCAGACTGTGCATTTAAAATCAAAAATTTTTTATTGCATTTTGTTATCTATTGTATCTGTATCTATTGTATGTTATCTATAGTATTACACAATGCATGGTGACACGCAGAATAATAAAAAACAAGATAAACTTGTTACTCAAACAAAAACAAAAAAAAGGTGGGTAATATGGTAGAATCTCCTGGAATACACATAAGCTAGAATCTCTTTGAATACACATATTCTTCTTTAAAAAGAAGACATAACCACAACAACATTTTCCATAATTTAAGCGAATCGAATTTTTGAAAATCGAATTGAAATATCAGAATTGATATCCAGCCCTACACGTTGGTCTAATTAGTCTTGTCCAGAGCCTTGGGGACCTCTGGAACTTTAATTTAGAATCACTGAGTTCAAATGAAAAACATCTCAGGAATTATATTATTTCACAAAATAGCCTCACTACTTATCAATCAACCCTCATACATACCAAGCTAAACTGAACTACTGTGGCTTTATAAGTATGTGACACTTTCCATAAGTTGTTGGGCCATAGAAAAGCTGAAGCTGGGTTAGATGAGGAGGAGGACGAGGAGCAGAGTGAATGGTAAAGCGGTCAGCAGGGGGCGCTGACGGGCCTGAGAAGTGATGCCATCATCGGGACGATCTTCTGGGCTGCACTGACTGCAGTCGCCACCACAGAAAGAGCAGACAGACATTTCCTGCCTCTTCTCTGATCTGTACGTCCTCACTGTCTTCCGACCTGAGAGAGCAGCACAACGTCAAAGGTCACAAAGTCAGTTTCTATTCATTTTTTACACATTTCTCTAATTTAAGCAACTAAATACATTTACTCAAGTGCTGTATTTAAAGGACCATTCTGGCGAGTTTGCATGTTTAATCCAATAAAACCACCTGCATGCTGTATACTGTATGTTACGTTACTGACAACCAAACATAAATATAAAAACACATTTTAGTTTTCCTGTTATTTTGCAAAATAATCTAATCTTTCAAAATGGTGATGTGCCAACCTTAAAATTAATCGTTTCTCCTACTAACACTGATTGTACAAGACACGGTCATTTAATTTGTCTGAAAAGGCCATCTTTTCCTGGGACTATATTTCCTGGTGGAGACGTACATTGTCTGCTGTGCAGCTCCATGTTGGATTAGTTGAATAGCTATTTTGACAAAAAACCTAATAGACGTGCTGTTTGATGTACTTACCTCAAGCATGTTTCAAGTCTCTACAAGTAGATTTTTAATAGTGTACTGGATAATGGAGATGGCAGTCTGGAAAGTCAGAAAAACAATTCTAATGCTGTATATACCACACCAGTAGTATATTTGGGGAAATGGTTGTCAGTAACGTGTATGCGTGTTGTATATATATTGGGCTCAAACATGCACGATTGCCAGTATGATCCCTTAAATACAATTGTAAATACTTTACTCTTTACAAATAAAGGTAATTATGAGACAGAAACATTCTTACGTGGTTCATAATAATCATAGATACAGACAGTCGCATCCTTGACTTTTCCGACCTTGGACTCCACGATCAGAGGAATCTCTACACACAACTCCTCTGTGGTCACCTGCAAACACATTTCCAGCTCAGTTATTCAGCTCAGCCACTAGAAGGCAGCATACAGGCTCAGTGACCTTCTGTTCACTGGATATTCTACTGTCTCCTGCAGGCGAGGGCTGAGTTGCTGCTGCGAGTGAAGGTCTGCGTCACAGTGGGGGTAGGACAGAGCATGAGACGGATTGGTGCGGCCTCCACAGCAGGACTGGATATCAATTCTGACCTCCTGCTTCGATTTTCAAAGCCCCGATTCCATTCAATTCAATTTGGTTAAATTTTGGAAAATGTTAAGGTTTTGTCTTCTAAATGACATTATTGTATAAAAAAGTGAAGCCATTCTTTCAAAATCTATGTAGAAAACTACTGGGTGTATTAAAGGAAACAGATTCAGGCTGACCTTTGACCTCTGATGCTCTTTGACCTCCACATGAAGCTTTGTGTAGCCGCATCACTAACGTGTCGTGTTGCTCAGCGTTCCGTGATTCCAGGTTTGAAGTGTGTTCCTAAATCCCTCGTTGTCACGGCGACGCTGTAAGGACGCATATCCTCCATATAAAAATAGCAACGACTGGCTTATTTTTTTGGCTGGAGGTGATGCAGATGCAGCTTGCAGGTCACTGTATTTTCTACGTCATCTGTCTTCATTCAGCATCATGCTGCAGACATCACACTCAAGCGGCTCCACAAGTTCATCATGTTGCCATAAATTTTACTTCTGAGTTACATATTTTGTAAATGTTCTTACTTTTGTTGGACTCGTTTGTGTCCTTTTGCTTTTGAAAACTAAAATAAGTCCAAAGTCAAAATGAGTCTAAACCTCAGAGATGTCAGTNTCCTTTTGCTTTTGAAAACTAAAATAAGTCCAAAGTCAAAATGAGTCTAAACCTCAGAGATGTCAGTACCAAAATCTGCATCCCTACTGAGATTACATCCTCAGTTCTGCTGAGACACCGGAGTCACAGCGCCATGTTGCTTTTAATACAAACTTGGTCTTCTATGCTTTCCATAGTCGAGTAGTCATACTACGTCACACAGAACTTAANTTAATACAAACTTGGTCTTCTATGCTTTCCATAGTCGAGTAGTCATACTACGTCACACAGAACTTAAGCTACTAGTGCTACAAGTGTTACTACTTACTTATGCTACGAGTGTCACTTATGCTGCTAGTGCTACTTATGCTACTAGTGTTATTTATGCTACTAGTTGTTATGCTACTAATGCTATTACACTACTAGTGCTACTTATGATTGATATTAGTGTTACTTACGCTACTAGTGCTACTTATGCTACTAGTGCTACTTACACTACTAGTGCTACTTATGCTACGACTGATACTTATGCTGCTAGTGTTACGCTACTAGTGTTACTTACGCTACTAGTGCTATTTATGCTACTTATGCTACTAGTGTGAGTTATGCTACTAGTGTTAGTTATGCTACTAGTTTACTTATGCTACTAGTGCTAGTTATACTACTAGTGTTCAGTTAAAAATGTAACCAGGCAGTCCCCGGGTTACAAATGAGGTCCCATGCCCACAGCTGTTCGTAAGTTGGATTTATTCATAAGTCGGAACAGTTACGTAAGGTGCATATCTAGCGTATGTATTTTACCCTTCTATGCATAGGAAATATTAAAGAAACACTTCCAGATATAAAACATCGTAAACATAGAGAGAGAGAGAGAGAGAGAGAGAGAGAATGTGTGTGTGTGTGTGTGGGGGGGATATTAAAAACATGTAGGTTAACACTTACTCTCGCTCCTATGATGTCTTGCACGGCAGAAGAGGCATTCTTCTTTTGTTTTGACATGCGTCCTAAAGTAGTGCACCGTTCATTATTACAAATCATTGTATGTAACTCGAATTTTTAATTGAATAGGCTTTATGGTGGTTGGTTCGTAAGTACAGGTTGTTCGTAAGTCGGGATGTTCGTAAGTCAGGGACTGGCTGTATTTAAAATATACATTTTTTTGTTTTATGAATCAATATCAGAATTGTTTAAATTTGAAAAGTGACTAATCCAAAACTCAATTTTTTTCCCCACCCTTAGTCCGCAGTGTTGCGAACACTGTACCGGACTGTCATGGTACAAAGAGAGGCTGAAACTAAAGCTCTCGATTTACCAGTTCATCTATGTTCCAGCTCTCACCCGTGGTCACAAGGCCCAGGAACAGGGTGAGTAGCTCAGACATTCAAAGGAGCTCAGGATGAAAAAAAAAACCCTTGAGGTGGTTCAGGCATCTGATCAGGACGCCTCCGGGATGCAGTATGAAAAGATATTCTGATCCTGTCCAATAGGGAGACTACGGGGCAGACCCAGAATATGATGGAGGGCTCATGTATCCCATCTGGGCTGTGATCACTCAGAATCCCTCAAAAAGAGCTGAAAATGTGCCTACTGAGAGAGACAGCTACTGTGCTTAGCCTATTGCTTCTGAGATCCAGAACCAGATAAAAAAAAAAGGAAAAAGACAGCGGGATGGACAGATGGAAGGATGGATGGATGGATGTACAGACACAAATTTTGTTTCAGAATCATAAATCCAATGAACAGAAGGCATCATGAGGAATGGTGTTTATGTGGAGCGTGTGCAGTCAGACTGGAACTCACAGAGTCTAAGTACAGGATGACTTTCCCCGGCTCAGTCTCCACCTTCTTTGTCACGTTGTTGGTCTGGACTCCGTCCTGAGCCAGACAGAAGCCGCTCAGCAGATCCACCTCCATGGCAACCATGCCTGTCTGTGTCAGGCCCGCACTCGCTGACAGCCTGCAGGGGGTNCCTCCATGGCAACCATGCCTGTCTGTGTCAGGCCCGCACTCGCTGACAGCCTGCAGGGGGTGCCACAGCATAAAAACAAGACGCTAAGTATTCCTCTAATATTCATCAGGTATGCTAAATTTACAGAAATTTACGTTGGTTACACTCTTGTAAAACAAAAAAAAAAAAAAATTATTATTATTATTATTATTATTGTTGTTGTTACTACAGAGAACTGGAATAAGCAGCAGGATGTTGCATATAATTAATACTATTAAAAATAACAAAAATAGTTAATACCAAAGTAAATAGTAAAACATACTGTACATTTTAAAATACATTAAATAAAAAAGTGCACAATTTCAAATTAAAAATTAATAAATCACAAATAAATGTAAACAAAATAAGATCAATAAGATAATTAAACTAAATAAAATATTTTAAAAATAAAACACAGAAATGAAATTAAAAACTATTAAACTACTACTTAAATTGAATCAGTCTAACAAATATGATTAGGAATGTAAGAGAAGTTATGACTCAACTTTCAGAAACAGGAAGTAAATCAATCATATATGCCTGAAATGCATCATTTCTTTATATTTTTTTAAAGTGAAAAGACATTTATTTAGACATTGTGTTCTTTCTATTGTTAATGAATATCCATTTCATTTTTATTTGACTTTGTAAAGTCATATTTTATCTGATTTATCTAGTTTTAATTTATTATTTCTCTAATGTCTTTATTGATTTCTTTTGCTAAGCAGGTATGTGTTTGTTATTGTTCTATCGGAGTTACATTGTGCTGAGGTCATGTGATCAGAGCTCTGAGCTGCTCACCTGGTGCAGATTTGCAGGTGTGGTAGTGGCATCATGATGTCATCGTGCAGCTCGACGTAGAGATCTAAAGCTTCGTCATCGTCAGCGTATCTTCTTCTCCTGTTCAGCTCTCCACTCTTTATGTTGTAAAACACGTTGAGCTGACGAAGAGAAAGAGGAAAACTAAAACAGCGTGTCCTCGCTTAAACGCTGCTACTGAACACATCTCAAACAGCTTAAACACCTTAAAATCTCCAGTCTTTGCATTTCCTGACTCCCTTTTACAAATTCAGAACAGAACCACTGACCTTCATTTTCAAAAACAGAAATAAAGCTGGATATAAAATTTACAAAAGGATTTAAAAAAAAAAAAAAAAANAAAAAAAAAAAAAAAAGAGGAACAGAAAACACATCTACAGTGGCCCAAAGAGACAAAAGATAGACAAAGTGAAAATAAGACGAATGAGAAACAGCTGCAAATGCCAAAACTCATAAAGGAGGAAAACATGGAGGGCTGGGTGATATCTCCTTAAAATAATTTCATGATATAAACAATGTAACACAGAACAATGCTGTCCTGGTGATTTTAGAAGTAAGCAATACAACCTGAACCAACATGAGTAAAAACCAATCAGTGTAAAGTAGAAACAGTAGAGTTTTTCCCTTCAGTAAAAGTATAAATAATCCTGTAATATTTTAACTTGTAAACATTAACTCAGATTAGCTTTAGCTGCTCGTCTTCAGTCGTTATAAAACATAAACAGTATCAGCAAATGAAAGGATGACGTCATAAGAGTTGATCTTTGGAAGGTTATATTTCCTCCAGAGCTAAATAGTCTCTCTGATGCTAAACTTAAATATGCTCTGAAGTCCAAATCCACCACAAGCCAAGAACTCACCTAAAGTTAGCACAGTGGCTAAGGCTAACACTGTTAGCAGCTAAGCTAACACTGTTCATATATCACAAGAAGTTACCACTAACAAAAAGTCACTGTTTTACTAATTTCTTTCCACCATTAGCTTCTGATGTGACAGGAAGTACAGCTAGATAACACTCCAGCTATGCTTCACTGAGTCAGTTACTTCCTGTTTGTTTTTAGAGCAAATCAGCTGATTGGCTCTCCTCCTCATGTGACTTGTGACTTTCTTGGTATTCACCAGGTGTTTCTGCTTCAGGCGGAGAAGCTAATTTGTTGTTTTTCCGCCTTTAGTTGTTAGCATGTTAGCTTGTAGCTGAACCATTTCAAACAAACCATTTCAAACTTTTTAGGAACCAATTCAATGACCTGTTACTTTCAGTCATGTTTGTTTTGTTTCTTCTTCTTGTACATGTTAAGAAAATGCATCAATATATCATCATGATGCAATATCATGATATTTTCTGGTTCTGTTGATAATCCATCATTGGTTGTCTAAATATTTTTTTTTATTAAAATTGGTTTCTTAGTTTTTGAGAGATGGGCAGAAATGTCAACAAATGCCCTAAGATTTGATAAACTCTTTCTTGACCTGAGACCCACCTACATAAAAATTTAGACAGTTTGATCTTTTTAGGATGTCCAGCTGAAAAACAGACAAAAGCTGATAAAAACAGAATCTCCTTAGCAGAGGTTAAAATCAGTGCTTAATTTGGGCAAAAAGAAGTGCTGGAACCACGATCGGATTGGGATGCTAATTTTTAAAATTTTAACCAGAACTTTCAGTTGTCGACGGGGGGGTGGCGGCACTGAGTCAGCACTCCCTGCAACAGTTATTATGGCAGGTGTGGCGAGCTGTCAAACCGAAAGCCTTGTAGCACNCTCCCTGCAACAGTTATTATGGCAGGTGTGGCGAGCTGTCAAACCGAAAGCCTTGTAGCACTTGCAGCATGTGTCCCACCACTGATAGACACACCATAACTACATTTAAGAAACTAAAATAAAATTAAAAAAAAAAGAAAAAAACACGGCCACTATGGAGAAACATTTCACAGTGTGATCATTCCTCTATCAGCTTTTAGAAAGGCTCATTTTCATCCATGTCAAGAATTTGTCGTACACAATTTAATTATTTTATTGTTTAATGCACACAATTATATCCAAAAGCGATACAAAATTAAATTACTTAATATAGTTCTGGAACGCTAGCTTCTGAAATAATCTCTCCTGGTACGCACAGAGCCATCAGAAATAAGTGCCAGAACTCAGTTCCGGTGCGTTACGGCACAAATTAAGCACTGGTTAAAATACAGTATACCAGAACTGCTCTGCGACAGTAAACAAAAATTAAATTCAGTCAATCCACTTTAGATTAATGTATGTAATTAATAATTAACATTTCAAACAAATACTAAATTTTGGAAACAATGATTAATATACAGTATATTTGGCTGTTTTAAGGATCCGTATCTAATGTCACCCTGTGAATGCAGCATTACTAAAGACGACCAGCAGGAGGCACCTTTTCAGTGTATGCCATATTTCTAATTACAGTAAGGTGTGTCCTGGTACCTGTAAGAGGGCGAGTCCATTTCCCTCTGCAGTGACCTGAAGGTACAGCTCGTCATCTGTTGCTTCAATCTGAAAGTTAAAACCACAACATTAAAACAGGGAGGTCATGTCCCAGAAAATCTCCCTTATTTTCAAAGGTCAATGTTGACAGGTATGTTCTTTTTTTTGTTTGATGTGTGGCCCTTTGATCTTGAGAATGAAATTTTATTGGCCCCCATCCTCATCAAGGTAGGAAAAACATTTTTAATTCACCGTTGCAGTAGTATGCTTTGGGAAATGATTGTCAGTAATGTTACGTGTATAAAAATGGAATATATTCGGCTCAAACGTGCAAAATGGTCGGTATGGTCCTTTAAAGTGAACGTGACATGTTAAATCAATAAAGGCAACATAAATTCTTGCTTTAAAGCTCCAAATTTTAAGAGATGACTGGAGGTATGTGTGTGTGTGTGTGTGTGTGTGTGTGTCGCATGTCAGAGAAAGACAGAGCGCAGCGGTTGAGGCTTGAGGAAGATGCACAGTGCCACTAGAATGTGTATGAGATCAGATCAAAACATTTAAATGTACTGACTGATCAGCTGAGTGAGCTTATCATCAACATTAACACCGACATGTCAATCTAAGGTCCGTTTCACTTTTTTTTTTTTTCACATGCTAAGCGTTGAGTGTTGCGCCAACCTGGGCGTTCCTTTATTGTGTATTGGGAGCTGAGCGGTGACTCCTAACATCCCGTCATGCCATCTTGAGCTCTGTGCGGCATTCAGATTCCCTGTTTTGACGCAGCACTCAAAGTTCAATCAAATTCAACTTTGACCTTTCTGACACTGACCTTTCCAACGTGCAACCAATCAGAGAACAGCTGTTAGCAAGTTCATAACCTGAGCAGAGCAGTTTCCTGAGTTGTTCAACACAACTTTAAAATCATATCATGATCTGGAAAAAAAGGCGAAATGTCAGCAGTCAGACATTGAATTGATTAATTGAATTCTGTGATGACTCAACAAGGTTTCATGCACGTACATTCGCCGTTTTCTCGCTTTTCTTCTCCAAATGAGAAGAAGAGCCAGAGCCTTCTTTGTCGCGATGTCCATGTAGCTACCCGATTTGACCCGGAAACCTAATTTAGACCACGAAGTCAGTATGTCTTATCCATGAAATGGTTAAAATGTAACAAATTGTGAAGGACTAGAATTATGAGAAAAGATGATCTTTGAGAAGTAACTTGTATCAATGATGACATCCTACTGTGTATAAGAACGTTCACTTCCTCTGCTACCCTTCAGAATATTCCATGTTAGCAGAATGGCTACATGGTGTTCTCCGTANGTTCACTTCCTCTGCTACCCTTCAGAATATTCCATGTTAGCAGAATGGCTACATGGTGTTCTCCGTACACATATTGAATAAACCTTATGATGTGGCAGCTGCTCCTGATTCTACGGCGAAGTTTATTTAACATTTGGTGTCAGAAGTGGGATGGATGATCTGCTGGCTTCTGGACAACAGAGCAAACTGAATTCCACCGATGGACAATTGGCATTTGGGTGTTTTCTCCAGAAGCAGCGGAGACCCCACCTGTGTCAGGAGGCCGCTCACAACAGACGCTCCATCCAGAAGAACAATGCACTGAGACAGGTAGATATGCTGCACCTCACAACGTTCATTGATGCATGTGAAAGTTTTAACCTGCTGATCAGATTTTAATATTTCTCTCATCTTAGTCCAGCTGCAGTCAAAACGTGTAAATGAAGCCCTCCTTGATAGAAATGGTTTGTTAGTTTTAAATAACGTGTGATAGGTTGGTCAAGAAGGGCCGGTGAAGGTCACACACTTACATACACTCACCTATGCACTATATATTATCTGTCTGTTGCTAGATTAAATTGCATATATATAAAAAATTGTTGTGCCAATCTTGGCATATNTATTATCTGTCTGTTGCTAGATTAAATTGCATATATATAAAAAATTGTTGTGCCAATCTTGGCATATACCACAACTATATATGCAGACAGAAAAAAAGAGAAATAAAAAAAACCAAAAAAAAACCAAAACAAAACGTGTAAATGCAGGTTTCAAATGTGAGCTGCTTAAAGAAGAAAATGTAAATATGCTGAACAAAAAATCAGATATAGGCAAAAGATCAGAATTGAGCATCAAGGTGTAGTGTAAATCCAGCCTAAGTAGCTTCATGAGTTCTGGGTGAGTGTTGGGCAGGAAGCAGCATTTCTGCTCTGATGATCCAGGCTTACTGGGTTTATGCTTCCTGCTGTAATCCCCAGCTTTATGTCCAACAGCACCTAACCTGAAGAGCTGAACAATGCTGTGAAGGTAAAGTACAACGGTGCTGTAGTGTGACGTACCTCTTGGCTCTGGTAAAGCAGGTAGTTGTCTGAGTGGATGTGGAAAGACACCGCAGTGGCTGAAGTTTGGTTCACCATGATGTGGAGGTCCAGGGTGTGAGATTCATGAGATCCACTCACAAACGGAAAGGAGGACAAAGCCTGCAAAGCCACTATTGTGTTCTGAGAGAGAGACAGAGATGAAGAAACAGAGAGACAGAGAGAGAGAGAGACAGACAGAGAGACAGATGGCAAGAGACAGAGAGAGAGAGAGAGANCGGGGGGGGGGGAGAGAGCACCTAAAATCTGAATATGTGACAAAAAGAACAGCTTGTGTTGAGTTAGCAGTAGTTAGACTAGATGAGATAAGATAAAATGAGATAATATAAGATGAATAAGATAACACAAGATGTGATAACATAAGATGAGATGAAATAAGAAAATATAAGATAAAATAAAATGAAATAAGGTGAAATAAAATAATATAAGATGAAATGAGATGAGATAAAAATGAATTAAGATAATTAAAATAAGATAAGATATGAGATGAGATAATATAAGATGAAATAAGATGAGATGAGAAGACGAGAAAGGATGAGATAAGATAAAATAAGATGAAATGTGATAAGATAAAATAAGATGAGTTAAGATGAAATAAGACAAAATAAAATAAGATGAGATAAGATTCTGTATTTGTTGTAGGTCATCCTTTGACATTCCGTGTGGCATCACTCATAAAAGGCAGCAGTCAGAACAATAACAAAAATAAAATATAGCACACTGCACATAATATTCAGAGCAATGAAAGATCTGCTGTTTGAGATGCTCGTTTCTCTTGAATTCTGAGAGGTAGCAGGATGTGAGTAAAAGCACAGAAATAAACAGTTACTACTCCTCATCCTCCAACAGGTACTCTACCTGCTGTCAGGTCTCACCTGTGTGCTTCCGTATCCTCCCAGGTCGTCCCGCTGTCGGCTGAGCCACTTCACCATGTTCAAGCCGTCAACTGCTCTTCCCAGTTGGTTCATAGACAGCAGCAGGTAAGAAACCATCTCGATGACTGCGGTGTGAGGCTGCCACGACTTAGCCAGGCCCGAATCTGAGGACGTCCACATGGGCACGCCATCTACACGCAAAGTAGTACATCACAATGAATGCACCAGGGAGCCATTACAGGTTTATTTGTCCAGGCAGCTTATTTTGTGAATAACTAAATAAAGAAATGAAGGAACACGGGTGGATGAGGCTGTTCGCCCTTATCAACACCTCTTTCTGGCACCTTGTTTTATGAATCAGACACCTACATATATCTCCTATGGAAGCTGAAAGGTGAAGGAGATAAGAAGCAGGTGACCGGTTCATAAAACAAGGTGTCAATAAGGGTGAATAGCATCTAAAGCTTGCTTTATACTTGACGGTGTCGCCAGGGCATAAGGGGGCATGGCCACATATGACACAATTGTGATGCCTGCACCATGGTGTTCTGGGCCTCTGTGATATTGTGTTGCGTGGACGTGTAACTCTTAGATTTTGTGACTTGGCGGGAACGGCACACTTCTAAAAATGGAGGAGTCGGAGGGTGGACTTGCTGAGCAGGTACGTCTTTACGACTCGTCCCTCAGACATTATAAGGGTCCCCACATGGCCCAAAACTCCTGGAACGAAGTAGCAACTCCACAGGACAAAGATACAAGTTTTTGCCATAAAGTTTGGAAAAACATATCGCTGTGTGACTACTTTGTTGACTACTTCCTGCTCGACATGTATTTTCTCTATACTGCCCCCTATCATTTCGGACAATACTGCATCGGACAATGTGGCAATTGTAAAATGTTTTCTGTGGAAGTGCGCACGATGTTGACGACAGCCCCCTCGCCAATGCATAACCAACGCTTGCTGTCCCCAGATTCCCTCCCTCTCTTGCAGTATCCCAACCAATCAAAAAGAACCATTAATACCATTAGTATGGCGACAAGGACAAGAACCCACCGCCAAATTCCCACCCACAAACCAGCCAACCATGTTCATACGGAAAAACAAACACGATGGATGTACCAACCTGCAACTTCAAACACCTAACAGGCGTTAAACGCCTGTTTAACGCCACCCCCCCCCCCCCNCCCAACACACACACACACCAAAATACATTTAAGTTTGATGACTGATGTTTTTTTTAATTGCACCATACCAGTACCATGGTATTCAGTCTGTGACCTTTGACTTTTTATCAATAAAGCTGATTTTCTTTCAGTACAGTCTGTCATTGTGTCAACCCAGACTGTTTCATGTCCATCCAAACCTTGAAGGTATTCAAACATTGAGCAGTAGAAACCCTCACCACCCAAAATAACTCCTCCCCTTTCACCTCTCATTTCTGCTCGTCCAATCAGCTCCATCATTGCTGTGTCAACGCTGTATCTGTCGGCCAGAGCGAGGGCGTAGGTGAGCAGACTGAGAGTGTAGTTGCGGGAGACGCCCAGAGCGAGTCTGGTCTCCAGGAAGACGAGGGCTGCAGTCACCTCGCTGCTATACCGAGTCTGAGAGACAGACGGCAGAGCAGAACTTTACTCCTCAAAATCAACCATCAACACTCAAACAAGCTGGATAATATTCAGATATAATGTCAGGAACAGTAACATCTACGACCCATTTGGGACTGTAGATGTTATCAGCATTGAAAAATTAATGTTATCAACATCTAAAAATGCTAACAATGACTTTCCCACAATGTTAACAGGATCATACTGGCGATGGTTAGAGTCCAATATAAACAACTTGCATACATGTTATGGTACTGAGAACCAATTTGCAAAACATAAAACCGTATTTTAGTTTTCCTGTTATTTTGTTCAAACCCCCTAATCTTTCAAAATCAAATGTTCAGGTGATTCAGTGTTTCACCTTCTAACACTTTTGCACGATTGTAGAAGGCACGGTCATTTTAATTTCTCAGTTACAGCTGGTTTCTCCTGGGACTATATTTCATGGCGGAGAAATACATTGTCTTTCATGCAGCTCCGTGTTGGATTAGTTAAATTTATTCATTTGTTGTTTATTTGACAGGGATGATACAGACAACATTGCCATAGACAAATGTGGAAATGCAATGTATTATCAGACATCTAGCTTAAGCTAATTTGCAGTCCTTGTCCCTGGTCAGGCTTTTAAATACAGTAAAAAACCAATTTATACGATTCATACAAAATACAGTCAATAAAGTAACTTCAGCAAAAAAAAACAACCTAATATACATCATGTTCACTGTGATGGATTACATATCTCAAGTGTGTTTCAAGTCTCTACAAGTTGATTTTAATAGCGTTCTGGAATGAACTGATGGTAGTTTTGAAGGTTGGAAACAAAATCTGAAATTTACCACTAACATAATATATTTTGGAAGATGGTTGTCAGTAACTTAACGTGTATATATTGGGCTCAAACATGCCGGTATGATCTGTTAAAGTGTTTGGAGCTGAATAAAAGCTTGACTCACCCGGAAGCCTTCGTCCTCCAGCAGAGCTATGAGGACGTACGCGGTGAGGGTCNTTGACTCACCCGGAAGCCTTCGTCCTCCAGCAGAGCTATGAGGACGTACGCGGTGAGGGTCACGGAGCTGTCTGGCTGGCCTCCTTGGAGCTCTGTGTGAATGACTCGGCCGGGCTCCCCGAAACTCCCGTCCCCCTTCTGCTGCCATATTAACCAGGTTGCAGCTCTGTCCAGCACCTGGGTGTCGATGGCGATGAAGGAGCGGGCCTGCAGGAAACACCTCAGCACGAAAGCAGTGAGCCTGCACGGAGACGAGGCAGACGCAGAGCGATCTCTGACATACCACACGACTAAAAGAGTTTATTTAGATCACATGAAGAAAACTAAAGAAAATGTAGCGTGTGCTTGCCAGGACTTCCAGCACTGGTGTGTATGTGTGTGTGTGCATGCATACACTTCCATGTGCATGTGTCTGCTAAGTTTGCTGTACCTCCCACAGTTTGTAAGATTCAGACATTTAGAATGTGTGTCTCCTCACTTTGATGTCGCAGCTCATGTTTTTTTTTTTTTTTNTTTTTTTTTTTTTTAGAGCAGGGGAGGTGTGTCAGCATGTCTGAGTTCCCCATGCACTTTCAAAGGAAAAAATCATGTTGTTTCTTTTCAAAAATCAACTGTGGTTGTTATAGCGCCCCCATCAGGTCGACTGATGTCTCATTTTTTGCACACATCTACTGCACGTGTCTACCAAGTTTGGTAACAATCGACAAATTCGTTTATGAGATATAGCAGGTTTTGTTGAATGAGCCACACCCACTCAGCTTTGACAGCCAATTGTAGCAAAACGATAAGAAATATCAAAAAAAATCAAATGGAACTTTTGTTTGCGTTGGTCCAGAGATCACACATGTCAAAATGTGTGTCAATTGAGCTAAAAATGTAGGAGTGGGTACAAAAAAAACTGTTTTGGAAAAAGATTAAAAATGCCACAAAATTTTTTCAGGTCGAATTGGGCGTGGCCTATGTGGATGAATGCGTCTCAATCCAAGGAATCCAGGGAAAAAAGGATTTTGAACATAGGACACACGGTTCAAAAGTTATAAGCCAAAATGAGAAAAGTGGTTATTACAGCACCACCATCAGGTCAATATGTGTAATTTTATTTTTGCTTGTAGAGGGTGATACTATGACTCTATCTGCTAAGTTTTGTTGCTGTAGCTGTGTTAAAGTTTCTGAGATAAAAAAAAAAATACTTGAAATTGCTCTCCATTCATTCTCTATGGAAAAAAATCGGCCAATTTTTCACGACTTTTCCAAAAACCACTGGTTGGATCGGTAACAAAAGTCATACCATGTTCTCTGTTTTGGGCCACATGTTTTGATGCATGACACATGCGACTGAGCCCAACTGTGCGGGACAAGTTATGTGCCAAAGTTTCGGGAAGTTTACAAAACAGCATAACAATATGCATGCTGCCTTTGACAAGCACACATAATTAGCACCTTCCCATAATGCTGTGAACATGTTTACATGTGCCAATAAATCCTGATCAGGTCAAAGGAGAGGTAAGGCACAGTAAGGTAAAGGTAAGATAATGCTGTTATAGATATGTACCATGATATGGATTAGTGTAGGGAGTCATGAGGGGGCGGGGCCACGTGTAAAGTCACATCATGTGTAACTGGTCACTTACATTTTTACATTCATCTCATCCAGAACTCAGAGAGAATCCTTCCTGTTCCTCACATTTTTACGGAGCCCCTCATACGACATCCACGAAAATAAAATGAACATCGTGGCCATGTCTTATGAATTTCTTTACACGCTTTATTAATACATCATTCTCTCATTTTAGTTCAATCGTGGCCACATCTTATAAATTTTTTTTTTTTTTTTTTATAAAATTAAGGAACAAATTAATAAAACATGGCCACGATTTAAGTAAAATGAGAAAAGATTAATAAAACATATCCACGATTTAACTAAAACAAGGAAATGAATTAATAATCAAACGTGGCCATGATTTAAGTAAAATGAGGGGAAAAAAAATCAATAAAATGTGCGCATGTATTAATAAAGCATGAAAACAAATTCATAATATGTGGTAATAATATCTATATTTTTGAGGCTTCATACATTTTACTGCAGAGGGATTTTATTTTCAAACGCCCTTAAAGGACCATAAAGCTCAAACTCTGCATGTTTGAGCTCGATATATATAACCCTACACGTTACATTACTGACAATGGATTTCCAACACATAAAACCGTATTTTAGTTTTCCTATTATATTTTCAAATCCTTAATCTTTCAAAATCAAATGTTCAGGTGATAAACCCACTTTACAATTCAATGTTTTGCCTGCTAACAATTTTGAACGATTGTTGAAGCACGGCCATTTTAGTTTCTCTTTAAAAGTCGTCTTCTCCTGGGACTATATTTCCTGGCGGAGAAATACATCATTGTCTGTGCAGCTCCATGTTGGATCAGTTAAATAAAGATACTTTGGCAAAAATCCCAATAGACATCTTGTTCTCTGTGATGGATTATTTATCTCAAGCGTGTTTCAAGTCTCTACAAGTTGATTTTAATAAACCAATGGCAGAACATGGAAAAACAATATGAAATTTACAGCTAAAGTAGCATATTTTGGGAAACGGTTGTCGGTACTGTAACGTGTGTGGATTGTATATACTGGGCTTAAGCATGCACAATCACCGGTATGGTCCTTTAAAGCCACCAGCTGCCTAGCTTTAGCATTAGCTCTGCGCTTACTAAGCCGTGATTTTGGGGCAGGATCTGTCGGAGCTTTGACAGCAGCAGTCGCTTCACATAAAGGCTCCAGGAGGAAAGGTAAGAGTGTGGTCAGCTACAGCGCCACCACCTGGAAGACAACCACTAAACACATAGGACTGAGAGGAATTTCTTTTTGCTAATATTGACACTCTTCCAGCGTGTCAATATTAGCAAAGTTTTGTAATTTTTAATATTAGCAAATTTTTGATTTTGTTGTAACAAAATTGATTCAAAGATATGAAGTGAAATTAATTATTGAAGCTACAATTTATTGATGAATAAAATATCCATATTAATTTTGAGGACCTGATGTCAAAATTATTAATATTTATGATTAACATACCAGGTGCTTCCAGATGAATCCGTTTCTCCAAACGCACTGAAGGAACCATCTTGTCTCTGATAGGACAGCTCCTGCTGATAGCCTGATAAAGTTTTAACATTGACATTATCATGTGGGTGTACACACACACACACACACACACACACACACACACACACACACACACAGCAAAATCACTTGCAACGAACAACCAAAATACTCCAAATTCTAGTCAAATCTTCTGGCAGCAACATTGTAAAAATCTATGAACCACAAAACTAGGGCTGTGAATCGATTAAAAAAATTAACTAATTAATCGCACAGTTTTCTGTAATTAATTGCAATTAATTGCAGAAACTTGTAATCATTCTACATTGAATCACCAAATTAATGTAGATTTATTCCCTGTTTAAATCCGTTTTATCTGTTTTATTGAACTGTTTCTTTAGTTTGTCACAGAAACAACAGAAGAACGATTAATTTGATTATTTTATCTTAAAGCAGTAACTTTATTCTGTAATGGATTCATTTAACTTATTTTCATGATATACTGGTCCCAGATTCATAAACCATAGCACACAATTTACCGCATCGCTATGCGCAAGTATCACAGTGTAACCATGTTCCTCATTCATAAATGCCTGTTAGCGACATATTTAGCCTTAAAGAGGCGTTACTGTGATATTTCCTGATTTACATGTGGCGATAGCTATTCATAAAACAAACCCACACGCTAAGATTAAGACCTGCTTCATTCTGCTGGTAAATTTCAGCGGTATGAAATCTGGGCGACGTTTAAAACTGTATTCACCTCACATGTGTTAGTGATCAATAACTTTGATAAAGTCACTCAGCTGATCAGTCAGTTTTAAATGGTGAGTTTTGATCTGATATCTGAACACACACGTTCAGCTGTGATCTGTTCATTCACCGTACCTGTTATGCTGCACACGTCTGAGTTTGTTCAAGGGGAAGTTCATCTTATTTTGAAAAGACTGAATCCTGTTTGTGTTGCATTAGTTAGCGTTATCTTGAATGTATCACGTGCAGCAACTCAGCAAAGCTAAAGTGATGCTAAAAGGCTATGAAGTTCTTTTAGTAGTTTCTGTGTTTTTTGATGAATAAAGTTAAAATGACACACTGCTGAGAGACTGAGTTTGTCTGGTTTCAACAGGAGCCATCACTAACTTTTTAAAGCAGAACTTTGTATCTAAAAGGATGATCTTTATCCTCCATAATTAGCGTGAGCATATAACGGTTAGCCACAGGAAGTGGGGGAAAACGAAAACATTAGCATAACCTCAGAAACTGAAAACATGGATGCATTAATGGCCTTAATTTTTTAACGTGTTAAACAGCCCACGTTAATTGCAAAAATAAATGCGTTAATTTTCCCAGCCCTAAACAAAACACTATCAGAGCTTCAAACTAGTACCAAAGAAATAGATTTAACCAACAGGAAGCAACCCTTGTGATGTCAAAAGGCAGAACAGGCATTTGCCTGGGGCCCCCAATAGCTATAAATATAAAATTATGTTTTGATATAATAGATATAAATCACCCTTTTATTCTAACGTTGACTGTTAATTCCATAAATTTGGCCCAAAACCCAAGAATTTTTCCTGACAAATGAGACGATCGTCACAGGAAATGCAGATTTTTCCATCATCTATATGTATATAAATTTAGCTAAAATTTACACTGTCTAAAAATAAAGGATCATGTACTCCTGTAATATGAAATGCCATCAGAAAACATTAAGAAATCAGATTTAGATGTTGGCTAACTTCCTGGATTTTTTTTTTTTTTTTTTTTTTAATTTTGATCCTGTCTAGATCACAAATTTAACTTTGAATATCAACAATATATTTAGTTAGGAAAACGGGATACCGGGGGGTGCCTCAGGCCCTCAAATAACTAAGCCCACCCCTACTTGGTGACGGCAGTNGGATACCGGGGGGTGCCTCAGGCCCTCAAATAACTAAGCCCACCCCTACTTGGTGACGGCAGTAATACCTTTCCTCATGAAGCTCATGGCTCTCTCCGTGGTTTCCTGATCAGCCTGGCCCGTTGCATTGAGGTACCACAGGATGTAGATGTTTGGAGCAAAGTTGATCATGTTTTGCTCCCCACAGCCATAAGGCATCTTGATAAGAGACTCCAGGCCCTTGATGGACGGGCCGAGGATGTCACCTTCATCGCCATGGAAACAGACAAATCAGAAGAGCACAAATACCCGAGACAAACAAAAATTAGCCATAATCAACCTTAAAGGAGCATACCGGCGATTTTACATGTTTGAGCCAGATAAATACTACCTTCAAACACATAATGTTATTGCCAAGCATTTTCCAATAAATACTACTGGAGTGGTAAATATTAGATTTATTTTTCCTACCCTCCAGACTGCCACTGAGTTCAGTTCCTTTCAGAACACTATTAACATCAACTTGTAGAGACTTGAAACATGACTGAGATAACAAATCCATCATAGCAAACCAAACGATGTTCTTATTTTTTTGTATTTAACTGATACAACATAGAGCTACAGGGAAAATGTATTCCTCCGCCAGGGAATATAGTCCCAGGAGAAGACAGCTTTTACCTAGCAATTAAAACGACCGTGCCTTCTACAGTCGTTCATAAGTGTTAGCAGGTGAAACATTGAATTTTAAGGTGTATCACCTGAACATTTGATTTTGACAGATCAGAGGATTTAGCAAATTTAAAAATAAATAAATAAATAAATGAAAAAAACCCTCTCAATTTTTTTGTTTTTTTTGTAAAATGTTTGGGAGTAATGTAAAGTGTAGCATTTATTTGGCTCAAACATGCAAAATCACCGGTATGGTCCTTTAACGTTTGCATTGTGCTGAATGAGCCTTGGACTGAAATACAGAAAGAATTAATTTAATTAAAGCAGTAATAGCACAATGGAGAAACACTCCATCAAAAGTCCTGCATTCACATTTTTATTTCAGCAAAAATAAAGAAGTATAAAAATAATAAAATAAATAAAACAGAAGCTGAAATATTTTACCGAAAGTTACGGCTAAAGAAAATGACACTCGATTCTTGATTCTTCTACTCTTCTTTCAGGTCACATTTCTTTCCTTTTTGTTTTCATTTGCTTTACTTTTCTTTCATATTCTAGAAAAGAATAACCTTTCAATAATATGGGGAAAAAAATTCCGAAAAATATATATTTAAAAATAAAAAGCTAACATACTCTAAATTCCAGAAAGTTCCTCAATTCTCAAATATAATCTGGAGACAGAAAAATACTAGAAAATAGCATTTCATTCTAGAAACTCCATGTTTTTTTTAAACTTATTTTAAAGAAATCAAAAAATGTAGTTTTAGAAATAAATTGTAGAAATAATACTAATAATAATAGAATTAGATTTTTTCAGTGCAGCTTTTTAAGTGGGAAATGAAAGATGAATTTGATGAAAGAAATGACTGCAGAGGCTTAACGTGTCACATGTTCAGCATGTGAACCTGCATGTACAGGAAAGTATGACCTCACCTTCTCTGCATGTTGTGGTGCACATATGTGTTTCGTGTTGAAAGTCTGCACTTTTATATTATATATTTTATATTTTATATGGAGAAGTCCATATCAACATATTGCCCTCCATGTTTTTGACCATATGTGCTCCGTATTCAGTCTCTTACAATAAGAACATGGATCTAACTATGTTACATGTCGTGTCGGACATACCGTGTTTGATGTCTGGAAGCTTGTGTATGGAAAACTATGAGCTAGCTAGCACTGTGTGTGTGTGTGTCTGTACACCCTTTATACACATGATAGTGATAAATACTGACATGCTGAAGCCATGTCAGGACCATCAGGACACGTCAGAACTCAAAGTTATTTTATGTTTCATATTAGACTTTTTATAAACATGTTACTGAATTTACATAAATGTATTAAAGACCTTTATTAGTACCTAATTGATATTTTTGATGAATGCGAGCTATCTTATTCATGGTATGGGTTTGGAGGTTTTAATCCTGAATATATAAAGCTTATTGTTGAATATATGGATCTACAGAGTTTGCATGATGAATTACATATTAACCCTTTGTGTGATAATTATAGATTGCTTGATTTTGATGTTCAGAAATATCTCACTTTGTTGATCCCAGTTAATAGAATTTATATGTCTAAATATCAGCATGGAGTCATAATCTTCCTGTTTCAGAGTGTAGATATGTTATGATAATATGTTCAAACCATATACTTTTTGACAGGTGACGAGTTTCACTATGTGTTTGTTTGTCCTTTTTTTGAGAATAGAAACAAACTTATTAAAAGATATTATGCAGTTAATCCTAGCTTTGATAAATTTAAAAAGCAAATGGATGAAAAAATGTCATAGATTTAATTTGGCTAAATTTATCAAGAAATAACATGCAGTTTTTAGGTTTCTATATGTAACTGGTCTATATGAGATATTTTGGTTTGTGTCTCTGTCCATGTTGCTGGTTGTTGCCTATGTGTATGTTATACTTCTTTTGTTCCTCATACCTTGGATACCCCTCTCTAAAGGAAAAAAGGACATGACACATGGGACACATTTTGTCCCATTTTTCATACCACGGGTTTGGTGCCACATACACATAACTAAGTATATTTACTTAAGTACAGTTTTACAGGGGACATATTATCCAGATTGCCATGTCTGCATTTCATTTTAGGCTCTATTCTGAAACCTGTGCAATGCTTTAACATGAAAAAACACACACACACGCACAATAATCTACTTCTACCACAGCACTGCTGCACACACTGAGTGAAAACAGGTGATTTCTCTCTTTAAAGCAACACGTTACAGAAGTACAGGACCAATCAAAATGATGCTTTCAGGGCAGCTCAGGACCTCTAAACACATAGGTTTATAGGTCTTAGCCGTGCATTTCTACAGGCAACCTCAGGTTCTGCAGTTCCTCTGATGGCCACTAGATGCCGACTCCAAGAAAACTGTGACTACATTAAAATGGGAAAACTTCCAAGTTCTCTCTAGAAATACAAAGTCGTAACACTTTTCCACACCAAGTTCCACTGCCAGCTTAGATTCTCCTTACGCAACAGTGGAAAGAAATAAAGCAAATTTATTCAAGCACCGTACTTTTGAGATACTTCTGTGTATTCTCATTTTGGAGACTTTCTTTTTCCTTCTCTACATTGTCTGACATCTGTAGACTTTGAATTCAACATAAATTCAGAGAATATGGCTTTTGATGTGTAAAAATGTTCTATCTCAGCCTAACCTGAGTGGAAAGGAGAGACACCTGCTCAATAAATACAACTTGTCACAACTTATTGCTGACACAATTTCCCAAAACATAAGACTTCAGATGTGTTTTTCCTACCTTCCAGACTGCCACTGTTTTCGGTTCATTCCAGCACAGTACAGAAATCAGTTTGTAGAGACTTGAAACACATTTAAGATAAATAATTCATCACAGTGAACAATACGTCTATTAAGTTTTTTTGTCAAAGTAACTTTATTTAACTGATTCAAGGCGGAGCTGCACAGAACACAATGTATGTCTCTGCCTGGAAATATACCGCCAAAAGAACCAAGAAATTAAAGTGACCATGCCTTCTACAATCATACATAAGTGTAAGAAGATAAAACACTGAATTTTAAGGTGAGTGCATCACCTGAACATTTTATTTTGAAAGATTAGCGGATTTGACAAAATAACAGGAAAATTAAAATACAGTTATATGTTTTGGGAATTGGTTGTCAGTAACGTAACATGTATGCAGGTTGTGTAGATATTGAGCTTTAACATGCAAAATGGCCAGTATGGTCCTTTAATAGATTTAACTATTGAATATCCAAGGAAAATCTAACCTAAAACAAACTTTACCTTATAAAAATATTGGCAGTTAATTCAGTAGCACCTTAAATTGGTACGGACATGTCCCTACTGTCCATACCAAAATCTACGCCTCTGCTGAGGAGACAAACATTACAAAGCAGAGGTGTGCTGGTCACCTGGTTTCCTCAGGTGAGCTGAGCAGGAATAGTGGGAATGTGTGTGTGTGTGTATGTGTTCCACATTTTTCCTCTGTGTCTTTACATACCCACTGCCGTCACTTCCACTCGCCGGCTGCCTTCAACAACATCTGCTGGGAAGGTGAACGTGATGTGTCTGTAAAAGGTCGGGTCAGATAAAGAAGTCTCCACCAGCATCGTGTTGGAGTACAGCTGCTCCAGACCTCCAGGCTGCAGCATCAGCCGCCATGGAAACCAGACACAAACAGAGAAACATTTCTAACTACCGTATATACTCCAGTATCAGCCGAGTTTTTATTACCAAACTTCACAAAGTAAATCGGGGGTCGGCTTATACAGGAGAAATTCAGATTTGATCCCAGAGAAGGAAATTTCCAGGTGTGGAAATACTACCATTACCACTACCTATAGAAATAGTTTAAATCATACCTTAGAATGAGATATTTCCTGACTAAACATCTTATCCAGCACATTTTGCAGCAGCCAGTAAGCTCTGCTGTGATTGGTCAAAGAGAAAAGAATGAGCCAATCAGAGACAACCTTATAAAAGTGCTGTTTCATATACCGGTACGATACCCATTACACAGAACAGGACTAGAACGAACCGTTTGGCGATTCAGACGAGGAAGAGGAGTCCAGAAAAGTAAATGTCAGCTAATGTCAGTTACGGTAATCAGCTGCTGAAATAAACATCATGTTTACGGTACGTGGATTATTTTCAGAAAATCAGAGGAATGCTATGACAATACCCAGAAAAACAGGTAATTNACGGTACGTGGATTATTTTCAGAAAATCAGAGGAATGCTATGACAATACCCAGAAAAACAGGTAATTGGCTAAACAGATAAATTGATGGAACAACATCAGGGGGTCGGCTTATATGCGGGTTTCTTTAAAAATCAAAATTTGCAGGTCAAAATCAGGGGGTCGGCTTATCAAATATATACGGTAAATCAGTACCCCAAACTTTAACTCTGCTGTCTCAAGTCGCTTTTGCAATTTTGCTTTTTGTTTATCTTCTGGCTTTCATTTTTCTTAAAAAGTTCCACTGAACTAGACTAGGACAAATTTTGACTTGTTGAAATTTGGAAGAAAATGGAAATGGAAGGAAAAAAATAAATAGATGATTGATTCTAAAAAAAAAAAAAAAAAAAAAAAAGGAAGACAGAAAAGAGTCAATTTTTCTACACTTGCCATTGACTGAGCCCTTCATGTTTGCTCTGATAACAACAAATAAAGTCTAAAAAAAAAAAACAACAGAGTTTTTGCCAACAATTGTGACAAAATGTTAAAAACAAGCACTGGAAGTTTGTTTCCTGCTTGGAGGCTTTTCTCAGACGTTTTAATCTTACCTCACTGTTGAAATGGTTCTTGACTCTTTATTGACGAATGTTACCGTACCTTGACGAGAATGGTCCTGCGCACAGCGTCAGACGCCACAGATGAAGTGCCTTTCACAGAGATAGGAATCTCTCCGAGGACCAGGGGCCTGATGGGAATGACGATGGAAACACCGCTCTGGCTCCCCACGGACACTTTGCGTGTACTGGCCGTGAATGAATCCTCAATGCCAGAGGAGATGAACTCAAAGGTATCACTCTCAGCAACAATGACTATGACCTGCAACAAAGAGAGGAAGAGGAACACACCTAGATCACATGAGACAGTGCTTTGGAAGGACAAAGGAGGAAAGAAATAAGAGGAGGGTTTTGTTTGTAGTACTCAGACTTCCCAACAGCAAAATCTTTCAGCAAACATTTTTCTGAGGGTTTCCAGAGAAGGACCATACCACTCATTTTACATGTTTGAGCCTAATATATTCACTTTTCACACATGTAACGTTAGTGACAATCATTTCCCAAAGCATACTACTGGAACGGTGAATTAAAAATGTTTTTCCTACCTTCCAGACCTCCATTGGTTTCAGTTCATTCTGCTATTAAAATCAACTTGTTGATACTTGAAACGTTCTTGGGATAGATAATCCATCATCATCATTGTTTTTAGAAGTTATGTAATTTTAGCGTTTAAGCGCAATAAAAAGTGTGGACTGAATGTATGCCTCCACCGGGGAATATAGTCCCAAAAGAAGACCTGTGTTTATGGAAAAATTTAAAGGACCGTGACTTCATAAGGCTGTGTAACTATTAGCAGGAGAAACATGGATTTTTAAGGTGGGTGTATCACTTGAATATTTGATTTTGAAAGATTAAGAGATTTAGCAAAATATCAGGAAAGCTGAAATACGGTTTTATCCTTTGGGAAATGATTGTCAGTAACGTAACATGTACGAAAATTGAATATATTAGACTCAAAAATGCAAAATGGGTGGTATGGTCCTTTAAGAAGCTTTTTTAAAGCATATAGGTTGAAACATTAAAGGTTAAAGATAACAAAGGACATTTGGTATTGTCATCTCCTCAGGCGAGAATGGAGACAGAAAAGATACTAAAACCATATTAGATTAATGCAACCTGATGCCAAAATAATTCCCATGATGCCGTGAGCCATGGCCAGACTCATCTCAGGCTGCGATCACATTTGCAGTTCTTACAGCAAAATTTTGGAGCAAAATCAATTAATTTTGATGTAATACACGTGAATAGTGGATTGGCTTGCAGGGGGCAAACTAAATTCGCACAGTAGCAAAATATAAAATCTGCGCAATGCTTCTGCATCGATAAATCCACGCGATGCTTTTGAGTAGAGTTCAACTTTGGTGAACTTTGACACCCAAATTTGCGTGGCTTCCCAATCACAAGCTGTCTTGATACTGCTGACCTTTGACCCAACGTAGAAAACTATAGACCAAAATGGAGGAAGCATCATGTTATTCATCCGACTTTGTACAACCTGCTCTGTCAAAATAAAAACTTCTCCTCAAAAAAGATGCAGCATGTTTACTGCCAGTCCTGAGACAAGAGTGGATGGTAGAAATATGTGACTTTTGTCAATTTATTGTCTGGTTAGACACCAAGCTGGCTAGTTTTCTTGTAGTTAGCTAACTGGCAAGCTAGCTGTGGCATGTCATTAATTAGCTAGCATGCTAGCTGGCGACTTCTCTCATTTTTGAGTCTGATGCTGTGTTACTGGACCCACAAGACATCACTATGTCACCAAGCATCCAAAACTGCAAATTTACAAGGATGCAAATATTTGGCAAGGATGCGCAAATTAAGTCTGCGATGCATATTTCTAGGGTGACCGCGGCCTCAGAGTGACAAATATCACAATATCGATTTAAATCAGTCATATTTCTATTTAGTATTCACAGAGATCCAAGATACCTTCAACTTTTTGCGTTCACAATGACCAGTTTCATCCCTTAAAAGAGATGGATTAACATCAAGCCAGTGCGCTGTCCTTTGTACAACACAAAACCTGATGCACTGAATATTTGTGTTCACGACACAGAAAATCTGATTCAGAATTCACAGCAGGTTTGATTGTTCTCACCTGCCGCCGTTTGTTCTGTCACTGAATCGATTTGGTATGGTTTCATCTTATAATTACAGTTTCTCTGTCTGTGGCACCAACATCTGTAGAACCCAGCAAGCTGATATTCAGCAGGTTTGTTGCTCAGGACCAAAGGACATGCAGCGTCACGTGTGAAGTTGTTTGGATGAGCAGTTCTCTAATTGAGCTGTGCTGGTAAAAAGTAGTCCATGCGGCAGGATACACTCCGGGCGTGGCAGCATACGCTCCATATGTTTAGCGGATTTGAAAAAATAACAGGAAAACTAAAATAGAGTTTTACGTTTTGGAAATTGGTTGTCGATAACGTAACATGTATGTGGGTTGTATATTTTGCACTCAAACACGTAGTCTTAATTTTATACTAAATGTACCCGTTTCTGCTATGTTCTGATTGGGCAACCAGGCTGAATAAAGTTTGCTGATGATGTTTGATGTTGTGGAATAAGCGCTTATCTCTGAGCTGTGTGAGGTGCAGGGTGAGCCACTGACCTGCAGGGCCTCTGACAGGTAGTTATACAGGTAAATGTCCATGAGCAGCTCCTCTCCTAGGGTGATGAAGGGTGGCAGGTTCAAGGACAGGAAGAACTCCTGGAAAACTGTGAGCTGGAAACACAGTCACATGGAAACGTTATGAAGTTTAAGCGGAACCTCAAAACTGCATTAACAGTACAGTACTTCAGTACTTAGTTACTTCCCACCTTTGGCTAATAACCTGCAACCGATTCAGTGTTCACATAAATGTTCGTACCAGTACTTACGAACTACTAACAGTAACACAACAACTACTACTAATGCAAAGTATCATTTTAGTTGTACAGCGAGCTGCTGTTCACCGTTACTGCAAATAATAACTCAACTTGTTCAAAAAAAAAAAAAAAAAAAAAAAAAAAAAAAAAAANTACCACCCATTTTACATGTTTGAGCCTAATATATTCAATTTTCATACATGTTACGTTACTGACAATGATTTCCAAAAGAATAAAACCGTATTTCAGCTTTCCTGATATTTTACAAAATCTCTTAATCTTTCAAAATCACCTTAAAAATCCATGTTTCTCCTGCTAATAGTTACACAGTCTTATGAAGTCACAGTCATTTAAATTTTTCCATAAACACAGGTCTTCTTTTGGGACTATATTCCCCGGTGGAGGCATACATTCACTCCACACTTTTTATTGAGCTTAAACACTAAAATTACATAACTTCTAAAAAAAACCTGAATACACGTCTTGTTGGTGATGATGGATTACCTATCCCAAGAACGTTTCAAGTATCAACAAGTTGATTTTAGTAAGAGAATGAACTGAAACCAATGGAGGTCTGGAAGGTAGGAAGAACATTTTTAATTCACCGTTCCAGTAGTATGCTTTGGGAAATGACTGTCAATAACGTTACGTGTATGAAAAGTGAATATATTAGGCTCAAACATGTAAAATGGGTGGTATGGTCCTTTCAGGCGTCAAAGATTTTGGGTGTGTGTGTGTGTGTGTGTGTGTGTGTGTGTGTGTGTGCAAACCTTTGCAGGCATCGGAACGAGGCCGAGTCCACGTGTCTTAGACATGACGAAGGCGGTGGCACACCAGGTTGTGATGCTGTCTGGAACAGTCACGGTCATCTCCGCTGTGGTTGAAGCTCTGGCCAAAAACATTTAAAAAAAACAAACAAAAAAAACAAAAACAAAAAAAACACTTTTTCTATAAAACATAATTAAAATTACAAAAACTGTGTAAAGTGTAGACAATGCAGTGTCACTGGAATAATCAAACTTTTACAATCTAATTAATGTGCCACAGAATAATTCTATTTCATTATTCTCAATATTCTCTCTTTAAACAATTAAATGAATACATTCTGAATTGGGTTTAATATTACAATAAATACAATAACAAAAATATAATAAAAAGCCTGTAAAGTAAATGAGGTCAGCCATCATTTTAAGCCCATCAGACCATTTCTAAGCTCAAATTTTAATACATCAAACTAAAGTCTAACTAAACTTTTTATTTATGGACTTTTTGACGTTAAAAATGCCTCAGTCTCAATTCATATCAAAAGGATTTAAGGTACATCAGCTTCAGAGTTTAGGGCTGTCACATCATTATCATTCATAATATCAGTATAACTGTTCAAAATGTTGACACATTTTTAATATAACTTAAAAAATTGTATTTAAAAAATTTTATAAAATTTTCTTATAACATGCTCAAGAAGAAGAAACGAAACAAACGTGTCTGAAAGTAGCAGGTCAGCGTCTGATAAATTGTTCCTAAAAAGGAGCTACTAGCTAGCTAGTTTGAAATGTTCAGCCACAAGACTAATTGGCTAAAAGCTAAAGGTGGAAATGCAACAAATAAAGTTTTCCACCTGAAGCAAAAACACCTGGTGAATACCAAGAAATGACAAGTCGTGAGGAGAGCCAATCAGCTGATTAGAGACACAAAACAAGCACAAACACAAACTGAGTCTTGACTCAGTTAAGCATAGCTGGAGCATTAGCTAGCTCTACTTCCTGTGAAGAAAAAGCTAACGGCGGAGTGACGTTAGAGAAGCGGTGACTTTTTTTTAAATTTCACAAAGTTTGGCACCAGTCCAAACAGTACAAAAAGAAGCTATGAGAGACTTAAAAAAAAAAAAAACTCACGATACAACAATGGTGTGTGTGTGTGTGTGTGTGTGTATTTATCTAACAGGGTAGACCTGCATAGACATTTAACACTGGGCTTCCTGAGTGTGACAGAGGAACTGTTTGCTGTGATTGTGATGGGTTGATTGAGGACAGGTGTGTCTGTTTGTTGGACAGGTGTGTCTGGGTGTTAGACAGGTGTGTCTGTTTGTTGGACAGGTGTGTCTGGGTGTTGGACAGGTGTGTCTGGGTGTTGCCTCCACTCTGGTCTATTGCTGAGTTTCAGTTACAGTGGGAAGTTGGAATTTTCCAGTCGAAATTTCCGACTTCCGACCCCAAACCGTTCCAGCCAAATGTCAAGTAAAAATCACGGCTGAGCACCAATAAATACTGTAAGATTAAATAAACTTAGTAATAAATACTAACTAAAGTAAAGTTAGACTACAGGACTGTCTGGTTGTGTTGTTTTACAATGATATTAATCACAGTATTAAACATTTGTGCGGAGAAGTAATATTCTGAAATTATTTACCTTACGTATCAATGCAAACAATTATACACTATAGATAGTTACCATGGAGATATATTTTGACCTTTTTATTTCAATTTCACATCAGAAAAAATACTTTATTCGCCTGTTAGCTGATCACTTATATTCACAAAGCTCACCTCCACGGGCGCCGACTCGTGAAGTTGGGGTACATTATGCTGCATTCAAGTTATCTCGGAAATTGGATTTTTCAGACCTCCTACTTGGAAAATGTGTTGGAACAGCATTTGAAGTGGACTGGGAAACTCCGACAAAAATTATCTACCCCGACTTCACGAGTATGACATCATTCAACATGGCGGCTCCCATGGTATAAATAATATAAATTGACTTTTATATGTCAAGATCAGAACTTATCAGGCAAGCCTTGTACAGTACTGTAAATTTTACCAAAGTAACACAAAAGAATGTCAACAATTTCTTGGCAAGAAACTGTTATAGACTGTAGATTTTCTTTGCTGCTTTTGCTACAAATTTAGTCATTTTGATTGTAACGAATAGCAAAGATCCTTCACCCCATGTCTATCGTGTTCCACAGCCAGGTTTCTGGGAAGATCCAGCGCTCCCGTGGCTCCTGGTTGGCTGTGTCCGTTTGCAGAACAGCTTCACTGTCTTGGATTTCGACTAATTCCAGGATTGTGGGGAAGATAAAGATTCACTTGAATAAGCAACAGCCAGGAAAACAGCAGCAGAACTGTGAAAAATTAGCTTGATTTTTTTTTTTAAACTTACGTAGTATTTCCGGTTCATAGTAGCTCTTGTGTAAATTTGCATCAGTCAGCACCACGAGGTCACACGTCTGCACAAAGACATGGAAAATATGAAAAACACGTTTCTCCTCATATTTGGCTGGAGTTCTGGTTACGGCCTAGTCCACACTAATATGGATATTTTCCCCCACGTTTAAAAAAAAAAAAAAAATTTATGTCTATACAAGCATCGTTTTACAAAATATCTCTGTCTACGCGAGAACGCTAAAACGGCTAAAAACGCATGCCAGCGGCGATAAAGTCTGACCGCCATTTCTGTCGGACTTTAACCAGCGGACGCCATGGACCAGTAATATTGGGCGCAGCAGCTGCAGACGCCGTTGTCTGCCGGTAAAGTGGTGCAGCAATGCCAAGTTCACTTGTAAAATGTGACTGGTATTGCTAACCAAACGTAAAGAAACTGCTACACGGTCACCGCCATTTTTGTTGTTGTTATTGTTTCTGGCACATGCTCATTACACAAAGCAACAGTTAGCATGCGCGAGTTTAGTTCTGACATCATCATTTTCCAAACGCTCCGTTTTACACGTCCACACAGATACACAGAAAACGGAGTTTTTGGAAATCTGCACTTTAGAAGCCATTTTAAAAAATCTCTGTTTTAGTGGCCTAAAACACCGTTTACATGTGGATGAGAGGCCATAATGCAGAGGAAAATATGCGTTTTGTAAAATATCCGTATTAGTGTGGACAGGGCCTATATTAAATTAATGTGTATTTCCATTTTTAAGATGTTTTTCCACTAATCTGGGTTTGGACGATGCATTTCATCCTTCCAACGAGCTGATTTGTATTGGAAACAGGTTGAAATCATCATAATTATTAAAAATATGAATTTCAGGGAAACAAATTATTAGTAAGATGGAGATTTTTGCAGTGTAACCCAGTCTTTAGGGACAAGAGTAAATAATTTGTCAAAACCAAATTTTGATTAATTTGAGACAGGTTCAAGCAAAGTGTCAAGTGATAAGACAAGCTGAAGTCAATCACAAGTCATTTGAGACTTTAATAAGAAGCTTATTTGCATTTTTGTTTCATCTGTCTTTTCATTTTTCTGTTAGTTGAAGCATAATCTGAGCTCCTTACAGTAAACTAAAAAAGTGTTTTCTAGCGGGCATAAATCCACGTTTGCATGTGTGAAGACATAAAATCTGGGTGACAATTGTCCTGAAGTGTTTTTGGTATTTGGTACTCTGGGTATTTTCAGCGAAGAGGAAGTTTCACACGAGGAAAGGCCTAACCTTGAAGACAGAGTACGGATCTCCCATTGTGTGAGAATGAGCTTCCTCCTCAGAATCGCTGTACTTCGAAATCTTCTTTTGCACCTGTAAACAAACACCAGTACCCTCAGAGAGCACTGATACAGCCAACAAAGACCAAGACAACAGCCTGTGGATAAATATAGGGCAGGCTTTGTTATAGAAGCTGATGTGGTGTTACTGAGCTGGAGCAGCAGATTGAGTTTCATACCTGCAGGAGACACCAGAGATATTATAACAGCAAAGCTCATTTTATGTAAGGAGTGCATAGGAGTTCAGAAATATTAAACCGTAGAGGTTTCTCTTCATCACAGGACGGATGATTGGAAACAGTGAATGCGTCAGGAAGAGAAGCCCCGTTAAAGCGGTGAAGTTTTAAAACAGCCACGACCCGTACATGGATTATTTTCAGAAAATCACAAGAATACTATGACAATACTCAGGAAAACAGGTAATTTGCTAAACTAATAAATTGAAAGAACAACATCAGGAGGTCGGCTGAAGGAATTCCAAAACTCCGTATCGCTGAATGTTCCAGCACATAGACAGAGCCGCATCGACTCTGGTACAGGATAATTACTGAAAACGTAATGGGTGAGATTATTAAAAAAAAAAAACAAAACATCATAATTATACAGCTAAATATGCTAAATAAGCACTGTGATAATTAAAGCACATTTGTAAAGCTTTCCTTACCTTCATCAATGCATCACTGGCGATTCAGAAGGGGAAGAGGAGTCGGAAAACTTAATGTCAGCTAATGTTAGTTATGTAATCAGCTGTTTACCGGTACAGTATGTGGATTATTTTCAGAAAATCATAGGAATTCTATGACAATACCCAGAAAAAAAGGTAATTTGCTAAACAAATAAATTGATGGAGCAACTTTGCGGGATCGGCTTATATGCGGGTTTCTGCAGGTCAAAATTGGGGGGTCGGCTTATAGTCGAGTGTATACGGTAGTTAGCGATAATTCTGTTTGTGACATCTGTCTGACAATGATACGTTGGATGACCATTTCTCTAAATGCTGTTTCTTCAGTCAAATCAATGAAAAGAGTGGTGTGGTGGGGCTGTGGATTTGTTCTCACCGTCTCCTTGGTGAGGTCGTTGTCTGAGTCGGTTGAACGCGTGGCTTTGTCGACCACAAGAAGCCACACCACAGAGTCAGACTCCTCCACCGAGATCTTCAGAGAAACCTCCTCAGCTGGCTTCTTCATGGCCTCACTCCAGCTCAGAGACACCTACCCAGGTGGATAGAGTAGCCAGAAATTTTACTCAAGTAAAAGTATTGTTACCTTATGATAATAGGAACTCAAGTATAAGTAAAAGTAGTCACCAAAATAATGACTTGAGTGAGAGTAATAAAGTATCTATAAAAAGATTACTTGAGTAGTGAGTAACTTTGATCAAGCTTATTCTTTAGAATAATCAACAAGCTATAAAGTGCTCGTCTGAGGGGAAAAAAATGCAAAGTAGCCACATGTAGCTTCTAATACAATCCAAATCATATCATATAAAGAAACAGTAGACAGTAATAAATCAGATATTTACCACATAACAAATCATGACAATTCTGGCCTGGCCCCAAGACAGTTAGCTAGGTTAGCTTCATGAATTTACTCACAATAGAACAGGAAAACTTGAGTTAGCATTAGCAGCAGCAGCTAGTTAAGTAGCTAAAGTTGCAGCTTACCGCCACATGTTTCCTCAAGTTCCATGTTGATTCTTAGAAGCTGAAATGTCACATTTTTAACAGACGAAGACGCAACACATTATGTAGCTGTTGATTTTAGTAGACTTTGGGGCCGGGGGTGAATATGGCCAGATGAAAATGCCAATGATTCCAGGAACGAATAACTCCGTAATTGTACGATATTTCTCCGCACCAGCCTTTCTCTTTTTAGAATCTGTTTTTTGTCTAAATGCCAAGAAAATAATCAAAGAAAAAAATCGTGTTTGCTTAGTTTAAGTTAATTTTAATTCATATTATATTACTGTATATGCAAATGCACTGGCCGGCCCACCTATCAAGCCCTGTCAACCCATCGTTGTCATGGAGATGACGAGATGAATGTGATTGGACCAAAGCTCTCGCACACACACACAGTGGAGCAGTCACTTTCACTTTCTCTGCTGCAGTGGAGAAAGTGGAGAATTTTGACTTGTTGCATCGGAGCGATGTCTCGCAATTAATAGAAAAGTAACGCAAAGAGTGCGACCAAATGTAACGGAGTAAAAGTATATGTTTTCCTTCATAAATATGCTCAAGTATAAGTTAAAAGTATCCTGCAATAAAACTACTCAGTAAAGTACAATTTTGTGAAAAAAAGTTACTTAAGTAAATGTAACGGAGTAAATGGAACACGTTACTACACACATCTGCACCTACCAATTACAGGCCAGGTACTTACACTCTCATATACCTTCAACAAATAGCATTACAGCCCATCATATCACCATACACCATCATTTCAAATATCCATCCATCCATCCATTTTCTAAACCCGTTTGTCCTGTTGAGGGTCACGGGGGGCTGGAGCCTATCCCAGCGGTCATAGGGTGAGAGGCGATCTATCATCCTGGATAGATCGCCAGTCTATTGCAGGCTGATACAGAGACAGACAAACACATTCACACTCTCATTCACACCTACGGGCAATTTAGAGTTCCCAATTCACCTGACACGCATGTCTTTGGAGGTGGGAGGAAGCCGGAGCACCCGGAGGGAACCCATGCGGGCACGGGGAGAACATGCAAACTCCACACAGAAAGGCCCTGCCCCATCCTGTCAAATATATCATAGTCTATTATATTATCATTTATCATCCATCATACCATCATACTGTATGGTCATATTACATCACAATCCATCATACTGTCATAAAAATGTATGTCTCAGCCAGGGAATATAGTCCCAGGAGAAAATGGCTTTCCTCAAGTTCCTCAAGTGAGAAATTAAAAGAACTGACCCTTCTACATTTGTAAGTGTTGGCAGGTGAAACACATAATTTTAAGGTGAGTATATCACCTGGACATTTGATTTTTGAAAGATTAGAGATTTGGCAAAATACCATGAAACCTAAAATACGGTTTTATGTTTTGGAAATTGGTTGTCAGTAACATAACATGTATGTGGATAGTATTTATTGGGCTTAAACTTGCAAAATCACCAGTTTGGTCCTTTAAAAAAACAAAGCCCAAAACAGACCTAAAGGGAGAGCAAATATTTCACTGACATTCATAAGAGTATTAGTCTAAAATTGACTAATCCAGCTTTAATTAAATTAAAAAAAAAACAAAACAAACTGCAGATACGCACCGAGTTTTGTAAAATTTGGGTCATGGGCAGCTGTATGACATCATTGACGATTTCTCCATCGGGGAGTACGCAGTAGACGATGATGCAGGCCCATGGAGCCCAATCTGCATGTGGCTCTAGAATTATCCATGGAGATTCGGATTGGCCACTGGCAACAATCTCACCTCTGGATATCACCTTTAAACACACAAACACAAAAAACAAAAAAACAAAAAAACACACACATTAGACCAGGCATGGGCAACTGGTGGTTGGGGGGCCAGATATGGCCCACACCTTTAACCTATCAGGCCCTTGGATGGTTTCTCAGTCAATAAAAATTAAAATTATAAAATTGTTTTCCTTTGTTATTACTACTACTACGCATCAACAGAGGGCTCTCACTCATTGATGAAGCTGCCTTATGAGACACATTCCTGTTAGCTCCTGTGTTGGCCATATATGTGTGTGTGTGTGTGTGTGTGTGTGTGTGTGTGTGTGTGTGTGTGTGTGTATACATATATATGTCATTGTATATGTTGTTGCTAAGTCAGGTAAAAGAGGAAGAACGAAAACATGGGCAAAAGCTAATTAAAAATATTAATTGGTTTTTCGTCGTGAACTCCAATGCAGCAAAATACACTCATCAATCTATTACAGATTTAAAACACAGATTTGAAAATGTGTTGTTCAGTAAACAAAAAAAAAAAAAAAAAAAAAAAAAAAAAGACCAGACTGAATCATTTTTGTGTTTTATGAGACCTTTAAATATTAAACTAATTACTGAGTTTGCAGTAATTTTTGTTTTAGTTAATGTGTGGCCCTTTGACCATGAGAATGAAATTTTATTGGCCACCTTCCTCATCAAAGATGCCCAACCCTGCATTCGACCTTCATCAAAACCAACAATTGATAAAAGAGTTCTCCAAAATGTATTATCTAAACTGTTTGAGTCACAACTCCCATCTTTGCTCCATGGGATCATGACTGTTGATTGATAAGTAGTGAGCCTCCCAGAGAAGACAGTAACTCAGATCTCACTTTAGGTCTTTATTTTCCAACATACTCTAATTCCAATTCCACTCCAAAAAATACTCTAAAGCTGATACAAATGTCATCATCTGAGGCTAACGGCTTCCAACTAAAGCCTTTTTCATGATTGTGAAGAGGTGAAAGTCTGAGGGGCCAAATCAGGTGATTCAGCAGGTACAGAATCACTGCACAGTGGTCTAGTTTGTTCATCTTTTTCAGCCTTGCCTCTATAACTCGTTAGTTAGAATCTCCTTTGAGTTTCACAATGAGGTACTTACGATGAAGTAGAACAGGACCATCGGGAAGTTGGTCTGGATGTCCAGACTGAATTGTGAACCGACCTGCAGAAACAAAACTTTTCATTAAGTTAAAGTGTAAATGCATGTATGCTAGAGAGGTTTTGTTTTGTTTTTTTGTTTTTTTTACTTTAACCATATCTTTGAGGTGTGCTGAGAGCATTCAATCTCTGCTCATGGCCACAAAAGGCTTATTTCTGTGTCTGTTTGAAATGGTATGCTATGTGACTACCTTTATCTGATATCACTGATGCAATGACTGATGCACACTGATGAAACTGTACATTTTCTTTATATATGCCACGTCAAACAAACTGGTCACTCCATCAAGCCATCCTTTAGACCGCTTTAATCACACACGGTGTGATTAAAGTAGTCTAAGGCTGGATTTACACTACAAGTCCTGATGCTGAATTGCTCAATTCCAATCTTTGGCTTACACATGAGAAATTCAAATTTGATCCCAGAGAAGGAAATTTCCAGGGGTGGAAACACTACCATTACCACTACCCATGGAAAATAGTTTAAATCATACCTTAGAATGTGATATTTCCTGACTAAATAGCTGATCCAGCATATATTGCGGCAGTCAGTAAGCGCTGTTGTGATTGGTCAAAGATAAAAGAATGGGCCAATCAGAGACGACTTTATAAAAGTGCTGTTTCATATTCCAGTACAGTAACATTATTTGGTAGTCTCGTTCAACGTCATCTTTTGTGCTTTATCAGCAAAAATCTTGAGGTAAGATTCAACATGCAATGAAAACTACACGGACTCAAGAGGATGACGCCCTTTGGCTAGAAAATGAAATGACAGATCAAGAGGAGGAAGAGGAGTCAAACATACGGGTCGACTGGGATGACAACCTCATCAATGACGAGGGTACACGTTACACAGAGCAGCATGGAATTAACTGTTTGGTGATTCAGACAAGGAAGAGGAGTCGGGAAATGCCAGCTAATGTTACCGTAGTTACATAACAGTTACAGTTAGCTGCTGATTATCGTTATCAGTTACGTTAATGTTAATGTTAATTATGGTAGCTAGCTAAGGTAATCAGCTACTGTTATGTTTATCGCTACCGGTATGTGGATTATTTTCAGAAAATCAGAGGAATGCTATGACAATACCTGGAAAAACAGGTAATTTGTGTAGTATCAGGTAATGAGGTAGGAACCTTTGTGACGTGATGTGTTGCTGGGGGGAACTTATTCAATAAAGGAATGGGAGTTTTGCTGGAAGATGTGTGTGCTGCCTTGTCTGTCAGTTAATAACAAATGATCACAACNGAATGGGAGTTTTGCTGGAAGATGTGTGTGCTGCCTTGTCTGTCAGTTAATAACAAATGATCACAACAGATCAATTTGCAAAATAAATAAATTGATGGAACAACATCAGGGAGTCAGCTTATATACGGGTTTCGTTAAAAATTTAAATTTGCAGGTCAAAATCAGGGAGTCGGCTTATGCAAGAGATTGGCTTATAGTCTAGTATATACAGTATATTCAATTTTTTATTGAGTGTATTTACATTTTCTTTTTTAAGTGGCTCATATCTGATACCTGTATTTACATGCTTAGACCTTTACCTGTAGCAGCAGGATGCAGCTATGCATGCACACATTTCTGAGATGCATGTAAAGAAAATGCTTCAATGTTCTAAGATGAGAGAAGTATTTAAAATCTGATCAGCAGGTTAAAACTAACATGCGGAGAGAAACATCTGACATGTTGTGTGAGCGTTTATCTCTCCATCAGGACACGTATGTTCATCGGTTAATCACAGAGGAGAAGCGGGTGGAGATGGAGTTTTGCTGCTGTAACAGGAGCCTGTTATCACACACTAACATGTCTATTTGACATAAACACACATCAGCATGTCTGATATATAAATAAATTATACATATGTGAGTGTGTGTGTGTGTGTGTGCGTCCTCCATTTCTACGCTCAGAAAGCGTCATCATGTTAATGCTGACATCATCCATATGCAGATAAAGCAGAACGTTACACAGGAGTCGGAATGAGAAGGACACTAGATGCATTGGTGGATATCCGATACGTACTTGAGTTATTTCCACATTTGCAAGAGGCCCAAAACAGAGCTGAGAATATCTGACTCCATGTGGCTTTTTACCATTTACAGTACATCTTCAGGAAGCATGTCTGATATGTGCCACATGTGAGCAAAAAATCAGAATCAGGCTGCATGTATGTGGTCGTGTTACGCTGAGAAATGGTAGGTTGCAGCAGCACGAGAGGGTGGCTGTAGCCTCTGACGTGCACGAGCATAAATTTTGCCGCTGAAGTTTGGCCATGTTAAACTTTTAATGGCTGCTGCTGGCCACTGGCAAATCAGAATGAAGAGGCGGAGTTTACCACTGTGCATGATAGCGGCGTCTGTGGAAGAGCTAATAATGCTGGTATCAGAGTATCCTGAACTTTATGATACATCAGCAGACACATACAGATGTAATCAAACAGCAGTGGACATTATTAAATATTTTCACAAAACTCAGACAGGCATGCTAACAGCTAATAGCTAACAGCTAGCTAACAAGCAGCCCCAAACAAAGGGGCATGGTGTTGTTTAGGTTAGCCACACAATAAATTCAGATCTCATTGGACTTGTAAAATGCTTTCACTACTTTGTATATTTTATGATAAGGCTGATCGCGGGCTGATCCATTCAGGTATAATGTTATCATAGCAACACTCCGCAAATCACACGACTGGTGCAGAGACATTACCGCCAAGAAGACCGCTGTGCTTGCCGTTGTTGATTCTGGTGAGACCTACCTAGGACCAGCCCTTCTGGTGTAAAAAGGGCTGAACGCATCTCATGTCTTGATGTAGGACCACCGTTTTGGATTTACAATCACGAATTTCATCACATTTCTCTCACAATTGTTATCTTTTGTCAGGAACTGCCCAAAATCACACAGTGTGAACTGAACGCTGAACAAGTCCAAAAACCTTCTGGGGTGGTGATCTTTAAAGAAAACCTCTCCACTGTGAAACCTTGTGGATTTTCACCCAAATGGTTTAAATGAGTAGTTTGATATCAGATCTTTCCAGCTACCTGTTGTTTAATTTACAGCCATTACCATTATTGTACTTTTCCACAGAGATCTCTGCCGAGTCACAAGTGACATTATTGCAGTTATTTCATGGGATACTTGTCCTTTCTTGTCTATAATGTACACATCTTGTATTGTGTGGTTTTTCTTTGTTTAAAACAGAAACTGTTGCATGATTATTGTCTAATATTTTGGAAGGCACTTTGAACTTTGTCCAGCGTGCCATCTAACCATAAAGAGGGAAATATGATTTTAAGGTTTTATTATTCATTCATTTTCTTTTTACCTAGTTTAACATCAAGCTTTTCATCCTTGAGTTAAGGATTTAGTTTAGAAACAGACTGCAGATAATGTTTTTTAGGTAGTTTCAGAAAGAAAGGAAGAATCCTTTGGTTAGTGATGATGTAAGCCTGATTGTATCTAAGCTGTTGTGTTATAGAAAATAAAGGCCTCAGAAGTAAATGTCATTGTGTCCTCCATGGACTTGGTTACTTTTGGATATCACTTTGTTGTTTATCATCACTTACGTACTAAATATTTGTCCTATTTTTCTTGCACGTGATGATCAGAGATTATATCTATGTTGGACCTTCCTCTTTATAACTGTGTTTACCTGTAGAGGTCCAGGGATCTTGTGGATCTGCAGGTAGGAGTAACTGGGGGATTTGTAGTTTCTATAGAGCCTGAGTGTTTCCTTGCTGTCCTCAAATGATGCCTGGGGGGGGGGAACAGGAAAAATAAATATCATATTCCACTTGTAAAAAATCTCCTTTGGTATCTGCAGCTGACTGAAAAAATTCACCTCTGTCCTGAAAAATCTATTTGACATCTCATAGATGAATTTTTGGTCCTCTAATTTTTCTTTTCCCTCTTATGTAGATGATATGAAACTTTACATTGCAGTAAGACCAATGCATTCAATACTACAATATACAGAGCTTATTGTTATTTTCACTTTATACAGAAACTTATATAAGAAACTTTTTTTTTAAGTCTTATGGCGTTTAATTCAGAGCTAAAAATGAAGCTCATTTATTCAAATACTGAATGAATGTTGTGTTTGTTTAAAACTTGGAGCTCTCAATTTCTGACTTTTGATGAGGAGAAGCCAAAGCAAAAGCTCCTTCAATTTGACATTCTGACTTGGAAAGTCAGGAAAGCTTTCCCAACTGTGAGTTCATCAATGTCAACGTCATTTCAACATGGCTGTTAACACCGTCAGTAAAGTACCATTTCCCTATTTATGGATGGATGTTTAGAATCATTTTCTTTCAATCAGCAAATAAAAAAACAGTTGTACTTTTGCACCTTTAATAATCTTCGATGTGGAATAAATATTCATTTAGGAGCTTTTTGTGGTCTGACAAAGCAAACAAAACAAAAGCTGTCGTGCCGTTTCCCACTTTGTCTTGCTGAATCTTGACAACCTCTTTCCGAGGTACAACAAATGCAGCATTAAGTGCAGTTCTGGGTCCTGGTATTTCATCCTTTTCTCCATTTTAAAAGTTTGGTTAGATTTTGAGGCAGATGTAAATCTGGATCCAGATACAAGACTTTTGTTAAACTGCAAGATAGGGCATTTGATAGCAATATGCCTATTTCTTGAAAATTAATCGACTAAACTTTAAACTAAAAGATATCAATCCCAGTGAAAAAGAATTCGGGCATGTGTATGATAAACTATCCACAGGTTCAATTTAGTCCTGATCCAGACATTAATGCAGATCCAGATCCAGATGTGGATATCTGTTGATCCAGATGTGGAGGATTAAAGTAGATGTTAGGTCAGAGATCACATTTATTAAAAAACAAAAATATGCAGTTACCACCAATGTGTAGCTAAGATGATGCTGATTCAGCAAAATAAAATTTGGACGTATTTTACAAAGTCATAGATGTAGATCCAGAAGAAAATGATGTCACAATATCACTTTACAATTAATTTACATGATCAATCTGTTTATCTGATTTCAGGGTAAAAGTCTGGACTGGCAGACTGGATTGCAAAATGTCTCTACTTACTTCAATATACAGAATTTGTATGTCATCTTTGGTTTGAACGGTGAATGATATGAGTCCGTCTGCAGGGACAGGTAACTCTATGTCTTTCTGATAGTACGGCTGTGTTGGACTGATGGACTCATTAAGCATCCTCGGAATGACCCAGAAGTCCCACTGCAGATTCTTATGCTGCGTCACCGACACCATAACGGTCTTTGTCTGATCCTCCAATGTCAGCAGCTCGTCATTGTATGTAGATAATTTCAGCTGTAAAATTAAAAAAAAAATGTAAGAAATATTAACTTGGATATGCATTAATTGTTGTAAAGATATTTCTGTGTGTGTGTTCATATATATATATATATATATACATATATATATGAACACACACAGATATATATATACATATATATATATATATGAACACACACACAGAAATATCTTTACAACTATAGTATGAGTCCATCTGCAGAGACAGGAAACTCTACATTTTGATACGACTGGTGGACTGGGTGGCAGGTAGGTAGGTTAGTAGGTAGATAGGCAGGCAGGTAGGTAGGTAGGGAGGTAGGGAGGTAGGTAGATAGGTAGGTAGGTATGCAGGCAAGTAGACAGGTAAGTAGGGAGGGAGGTAGGTAGGCAGGTAGGTAGGGAGGGAGGTAGGGATGTAGTGAGGTAGGTAGGTAGGTAGGTAGGTAGGTAAGTAGGTAGGTAGGTAGGTAGGTAGGCTGGCAGGTAGGTAGGCAGGTAGGTAGGTAGGTAGGTAGGGAGGTAGGTAGGTAGGTAGGCAGGCAGGTAGTTAGGGAGGTAGGAAGGTAGGGAGGTTAGGTAGGTAGGTAGGCAGGTAGATAGGTAGGTAGGTAGGTAGGTAGGTAGGCAGGCAGGCAGGCAGGTAGGTAGGTAGACAGGTAGGTAGGGAGGTAGGTAGGCAGGCAGGCAGGCAGGTAGGTAGGTAGACAGGTAGGGAGGTCGGTATGTAGGTAGGGAGATAGGTAGGTAGGTAGGTTGGTAGGTAGGTAGGCTGGCAGGTAGGGAGGTAAGGAGGTAGGTAGGTTGGTAGGGAGGTAGGTAGGTAGGTAGGGAGATAGGCAGGTAGGGAGGTAGGTAGGTAGGCAGGCAGGCAGGCAGTTAGGTAGGTATGTAGGTAGGTAGGTAGATAGGGAGGTAGGTAGGCAGGCAGGCAGGCAGGGAGGCAGGCAGGTAGGTAGGCAGGCAGGTAGGTAGTTAGGCAGGCAGGCAGGTACGTAGGTAGGGAGGTAGGTAGGTATGCAGGCAGACAGGTAGGTAGGTAGGAAGGTAGGTAGGTAGGTAGGTAGGCAGTCAGGCAGGTACGTAGGTAGGCAGGTAGGCAGGGAGGTACGTAGGTAGGTAGGTAGGTAGGTAGGTAAGGAGTTAGGCAGGTAGGTAGGTAGGTAGGCAGGTAGGTAGGTAGATAGGTAGGAAGGCAGGTAGGTAGGTAGATAGGCAGGCAGGCAGGCAGGTAGGTAAGCAGGTAGACCAGTAGGTAGGTATGTAGGTAGGTAGGTAGGCAGGCAGGCAGGCAGGCAGGCAGGTAGGTAGGTAGGTAGGCAGGGAGGAAGGGATGTAGGGAGGTAGGTAGGTAGGTAGACAAGCAGGTAAGTAGGTAGGTAGGCAGGCAGGTATATAGGTAGGTAGGTAGGCAGGTAGGTAGGTAGATAAGAAGGTAGGGATGTAGAGAGGTATGTAGATAGGTAGGTAGGCAGGTAGGTAGGCAGGCAGGTTGGTAAGTAGGTAGGCAGGCAGGCAGGTAGGTCAGTAGGTAGGGAGCTAGGGATGTAGGGAGTTAGGTAGGTATGTAGGGAGCTAGGGAGGTAGGGATGTAGGGAGGGAGGTAGGTAGGTAGGTAGGCAAGCAGGTAGGTAGGTAGGCAGGCAGGTAGGTAGGCAGGTAGGTAGGGAGGGAGGTAGGGATGTAGTGAGGTTGGTCGGTAGGTCGGTAGGTAGGTAGGTAGGTAGGCTGGCAGTAGGTAGGCAGGTAGGTAGGGAGATAGGGATGTAGTGAGTTAGGTAGGTAGGTAGGTAGGCAGGCAGGTAGGTAGGTAGGTAGGGAGGTAGGTAGTTAGGTAGGGAGATAGGTAGGTAGGTAGGTAGGTTGGTAGGTAGGTAGGTAGGTAGGCAGGCAGGTAGTTAGGTAGGCAGGTAGATAGGTAGTTAGGCAGGTAGGTAGGCAGGCAGGTAGGTAGGTAGGTAGGCAAGCAGGTAGGTAGGTAGGTAGGTAGGCAGGTAGGGAGGTAGAGATGTAGGGAGGTAGGTAGGTAGGTAGGTAGGTAGGTAGGCAGGCAGGTAGGTAGGTAGGTAAGTAGGCAGGTAAGTAGGGAGAGAGGTAGGTATGTAAGTAGGGAGGTAGGGAAGTAGCTAGGGAGGTAGGGTTTTATTATCAAATGTGTACAGCAGGAGTCCTCAGTGAGCCCCCGTCCAGCAGGTTTTCTGTCCTGTTATGTAGTCCACATCCAGAGGAACCAATGCTACATGGCCACGACGGGTCTTAATGCCCAATCCAGATTTTCTGTTTATATTAGATTGTTTTGAACAGCATACTCATGCCTTTTTTTTAAAGTGAGCTATATCTGATACCTGCATCTTGCACACATTTTAGAGATGGATGCAAAGAAAACTCTGCGATGGAGGAAAATGAGACAGAAATATTTCTACAAGATGTTGCTTTCTGAAGTATCTTTAAAGGTCACAAAGAGGCGTGGCGCAGAGTTCAGCCTGATTTGTAAATTGCCTTGGGACCCATTGGCCCTGAGGCCCATACAGGACTCTAATGTAGGGCGCTCCCGGTCAGCAATGATGAGTATCTACTGACAGGGTCCAAGCAGGGACAATCCTCGCAGTTTGCATGCAGAGGACCAACAACATATTAGGCAGGTGGTCATAATATTTTACTCATCAGTGTGTATAGTATGTCCTCCATTTCTGCTGATTCAGCAGTGTTGTGTTTGTGTAGAGTGACGTTTGAGTAGGAATGGCAAGGAAATTCCAATTTTGTATTTATGTCACTGTCGCGTTGGCAGATATTTCGATATCTGATTTATTTCCACATATACATGTGGGCCAAAACATATCTGAAATTGTCTGATTCCATACATGCTACCTGTAAACAAAAGATCCCAATTCAGGTCGCTGGACCGTGGTCATGTAAAGTTGTGTAAATGAAACATGTTGTCAAAGCTTCTGGTTCCACTAACTGGGTTCACGCAAACTGATGATTGTCGTCAGCCAATCCGACGTGTCAGAATCAAAACACTTAAATCCAGACACACCTTCTTCATGAGATTTCCCCTGGGGATTTTTGGCAAGCTTAAAAAAATAATAATAATAAAAATAAAAATGATTAAAATTCCTACTTGATGCTTTGAGACAAAAAATACCACATAGTGAATTCTTTGACACTGTTAAATGAAAATTACACTTACATTGCAGTGGGACTTTAAAAGCATTTCGTCAGTCTGAAATGATCATAAATGCTATGACAGCTTATTAGGCCATATAAGACAAAAAAAAAAAAAAAAAAAANAAAAAAAAAAAAAAAAAAAAGTTTTTGCCAGTTTTAAAAGTCCATATGCTTATGATAATTTGATGATTTTGCACTAAAAGCACAGGTATTTCTTTATTGCTAAATCCGATGGAAAAGTATAATTTAACAAGGTCATGTGCAGGCATACATAGCCACAACGTGAGGCTGTTCCGATTCCCCATTTCTTCTTATTTTTCTGAGTTTAAAATTTTTTAAAACTTTTCTGAGTCACAAATTTAACAAGGTATAATTTAATAAGGTCATGTACTGCAGGCATACGTAGTCACAACGTGAGGCGGTTCGATTCCCCCTTATTATTTTTCTGAGTTTAAAAACTGGCAAATTTTCTAGTTTAAAAACTCGAAATAATGCCCCTCTCGTTTTTTTTCCCCCCATCTTATATGGCACTAATACGCCATTGTACAAATACACATATAGAGATATAGAAATAAATGTTAATCTTCTTACCGTAACATTGAAGTCCAAAGAGGGCTTTAACGTTTTGGGATGATCTATGAAGCGCAGTTTATATCTGTGTGTTGCTACTTTCACCTTTGCTGTACTGTTGTATTTCACACCTGTAAAATGAAAATATAATAATAAACTCACACTAATCAAAATCAAATTCCATGAAAAGTAAAGCTGTTAGAATGACTCCAGAGGGTTAAAGAACCATACCGGTGATTTTGTCTGAGCCAAATAAAAACAACCCTCATAGACGCTACATTACTGCTGGAGCTGTACATTTTAGAATTGTTTTTCGTACCTTCCAGACTGTCATTGGCTTCAGTTCATTCCAGCATGCCTTAAAAATCAACTTGTAGAGTTGAAACGTGTTTGAGATAATAATCCATCACACTGAACAACACGTCTATTTAACCGATCCAACACAGGGCTACACGGGAGAAAATGTATGCCTCCGCCAGGAAATACAGTCCCAGAAGAAGTTGGCTTTTATTGAGAAATTAAAAACGACTGTCCCTTTGACATTCAGACATTAGCAGATGAAACGTTGAATTTTAAGGTGTGTATCACCTGAAAAATTTGATTTTAAAATATTAGAGGATTTAGAAAAATAACATGAAAACTAAACTACAGTTTCATGTTTTGGAAACTGGTTGTCAGTAATGAAAGAGGTATGCGGGTAATATTTGTTGGGCTCAAACATGCAAAATCACTGCTATGCTCTTTTAAAGGACCATACCAGTGATTGTGCATGTTGGAGCCCAATAATATACATATATATATATATATATATAGAGAGAGAGACAGAGAGAGAGAGAGAGAGAGAGAGAGAGTCTGCATACATGTTACAGACAGCCGTATTTTAGTTTTCCTGTTATTTGTTCAAATCCCCTCATCTTTCTAAATCAAATGTTCAGGTGATACACACCTTAAAATTCAACGTTTTGAACACTGCACGATTGTAGGAGGCACAGTCATTTTAATTTCTTGGTAAAAGCTGTCTTCTCCTGGGACTGTATTTCCTGGCGGAGGCATACATCTTCTTCCATGCAGCTCCATGTTGGATCAGTTAAATAGATATGTTGTTCGCTGTAATAGATTATTCATCTCAAGCGTGTTTCACGTCTCTACAAGTTGATTTTAATAGTGTGCTGGAATGAACTAAAACCAATGGGAGTCTGGAAGGTAGGAAAAACAATTATAATATTTACCGCTCCAGTAGTATGTTTTGAAAAATGTCAGGAATGTAATGTGTGTATGGATTGTATATATTGGGCTCAAACATGGATGATTGCCGGTATGGTCCTTTAAAGGTGGAAAACTTTCAGGATTGCCTCACGAAAAGTATTTTGACTTTAGCTTTGATATTGTGAAATGAATAAATACTTAAACATCATACCTGTCACATATTCAGCAACACTAGCTATAATAGTTATGTACTTCTTCTTGTAGTTTTCATAGTCCATTTCATCTTTTACAGCTCCCATATCCATTGGAAAGATGGGAAACTCAAACATGAAGTCTGTTGTTCCATCAATCTAGACCAAAACAACAGAGACAAACCTGTAACTTTCAAATGTGTTAGTTATTGATCAATCTATTAATTATTGACTGGTTGAGTCTATGAAACATCAAATACTTTGGAGCCCATTGCTGCTTCCCTTAGCCTGAGTGCTGCAGGGAAACTGCTGCTTTTGTCTTTTCAGTAAAGCCAAATATATTCAAAGATATGAAATTCAAAACTTTAATTGTCCTCATTTCAGAAGCTGTAACCACTAAATACTTACAGTGCTGTGAACAAGTATTCCATCGCCTCCTGATTTCTTCTATTTTTTTTATGCAATTGTTCCAAATCTTCAAACAAAATTTAACATAAAACAAAGGCAACCTGAATAAACATATATAGTTTTTAAATAATTTTATTTATTGAAGTAAAATAGTTATCCAACACCTATATCATCATGTGAAAAAGTAACAACCCCCTAAACTCAATAACTGGTTGTTCCACATTTAGCAGCAACAATAATTCCAGATCATCTCTGACATCACTGTGTGGAGTTTAGTTCCTCTTCTTTACTAAACTGCTTTAATTCAGCCACATTGGAGGTTTTCCAGCATGAATGACCTGTTTAAGGTCCTGCAGCATCTCAATGGGGTTCAGGTCAGGACTTGGACTTGGACACTCCAAAACCTTCATGTTGTTCCTTCTGATCCATTCAGAGGTGAACTTGCTCTGATGCTTTGNCTCCAAAACCTTCATGTTGTTCCTTCTGATCCATTCAGAGGTGAACTTGCTCTGATGCTTTGGATCATCATCTTGCTGCAGAACCCAGTTTGAGCTTCAAATCACAGACTGATGACCTGACGTTCTCCTCCAGGATTCTCTGCTAGAGAGCAGAATTCATGTTTCCTCAATTATGATGAGTCGTCCAGGTCCTG
>VXCM01003435.1:0-55344 GCA_014773175.1 Lucifuga dentata
GTTGGTAATGAATTTAAGCAAGTCCAGGGACTGAGCAGAATCTTCATTGGTGGAGGGGATGAAATTCTCCTCCAATCAGACGTGTCCACTGCAGGAGAAGTCGAAGGTGCGTCCCGGAGGGAAGAAACGGGCTAATCGGGGTGTGTGGCTCCGCCGCTGTTATCCCGCCTCCGTTAACCAACCAATTGGAAGAGCGGCCCAGCACAGTCTGTTTTGCATACTCAACAAAAAAGGAGCGGTTATCCGGGAGAAGGAGAGAAACAACGAAAGAGTGAAAGAGCTAAGAAAAAAGAAAACATCTCAACGGACCTTCTACACAGTGAGGGACGTAACACTTACCTAGCACAGCTTCAGATTATCATGCTGACATTTAGCATGGAGTTGTATGTGATAAGCATCCCCTACTGTATATTCTCCTTTGAAGCCATCTGAAGGCAGCCCATGACACCAAAAGCCTTACGTACAATTAGCTAGATTAGCACACAAAAGGCAGAAGAATCCATTTGCTGAATCACAAAGAAAATGTTGGTCCCAAGAGTTACAGTTTTGGAGAAATAATGAGAAAAATGTAACCAATGCCGTACTGACGCTGCCTAATGATCTAATTTCTCGAGTCCATGATATTTGATATACGCAGATCCACTGTTGCATGCATAAAACTATTCGAATTTCTGTGAGAGCATAAAAAATCCTCAGTAAGTTCTATTTTAGAGGAGAGACAGAAAAAAAAGTGTCCGTCTTAATTAAAAAGAAAATCACTTAGATTAACTTTCCCTTAGGCACCAACTTTCAACTGGGAGAAATCTGTATTTTATTTCATCTATTATCTATTCCCAGCTGAAACAGACAAAATGTTGAGAGGAACACAAAATGGGAGTAAAAATTATTCTGATCTGTGTTTGATGCATTGGTAAACTGCAAGCCCAACTCAATTAATTCCACTGTATATAAAGAGGAGTTAAAATATGTATAAGTAAAATTAAGTTAAAAGTAACATTAAGTTCATGTGATACTTCAAAGGCCCAAGGACAGGCATCATCAGATTAAAGGCAAAAGCCACTGTCAAGACAGTTTTATACAGTTTGCTATCTACAACATCAGTTCATGAATTGTTTTTGTAAATGTTCTGCTTTTTTTTTAATGTTCCTTTTGTTTTAAGTGTTCCTCCCTAAACCTTTATCAGGTGTGTGCACGCGCACGCATGCGTGCGCACGCACACACACACAGCCAGCGCGGACTGCAGAGCAGATTTTCACTCTACAATTTTTTTTTTTTAATTTTAATTAACAAATGTTGAAAATATAGAAATTAGTATAACACATATTAACATAGCAGCTACCTATGCTAGGAACTAGCAGTGCTAGTTGCTGCATTTTTTTCTGCACAGCAAAAAACAAACAAAATAAAACACTGGGGAAAAAAAATAAAAGGTTGCAGAGAACATGAACATGACCTGTATGATTAATACTTTATACTCATAGTCACAAATCAACACATTGATTCTTGGTGACATGGTTGTTGTTGCATTTATGACCTTTTCCTGTTTCAGGTAACCTGACCTCTAAATGGCTATTGCTCTTTTCCACTTCACATTGCACAATCTGCGTCCTCAGCAGTCTTTTGGTTTTTCTTTTTTGGTTTTTTTTTTCAACTACAGGAGGTTTTTTTTTTTCCATACCTACAGAAGTAAAGTACTAAGGAAGTAAATGTTTTATTTTTGATGTAAAATTGTTGCGGTCATGCTGGAGAATCTGACAAGATCCTTTCAAGAACTGTCAAAAAGTTGTGACTTTGCTAATGTTCTTTGGAAGGAGCAAAATTGGGCCTATAATTGGAAAAAGTTATCTTTTAGTGTGTCCCTGGTATTAATATTCCTTCACTAGTCTTTAAACATGTCTAGTATGAAAACAAGTGGCAATTATTTTTCACTGTAACATATGTTTTTAGTCATTTCATTTCCCTCGCCATTTCACAAACAAAAGTGCTCATCATCAATATTCCCATCAAATTTAAAGGATATAATTCAAGAATAATTCAGACAAACACATTTTAGAACATGACAAGTTTTTAAAATTGTTAAGGGAGAATGCAACTCCCAAACTAACCCTTAAATATTTAGTACATTTTCTTTTTGTAGTTTACCTTTATGCGTTGAGTGTAAAATAACTGAAATAAGATTTGTTTTATTTTATGGTGGACTGCAACTGCTTGCTTTTTTTTCAAGCTGTTGCAACAGAATGTTTCTTTGTCCACCACACTTTTCTCCCTGCTATATATTTTCAATACTTGTGCAGTGACCCAAATTCAAGCTCTCACATTAATAAAGATTCACACCATGAACTTGACATGAACATTTGAATAATGTAGTCAGAAGCCAGATTTTTAATTAATAACATGGAATAGTGTGAGATCAGACATGTTTTCTGATGTTTATTAATGAGGATGATAAAATATTACTATAGCCATATTCCTACAACCATCAGTGTACTTTTCAAAATATAAAAAGCAAATTAATTTCCAGATTGACAGTGGTGTTTTGTTGAAAATACATATTGGATAATGAATAGATAAGCACCCAGGATTATGGAATTTACTTAAAACAGGAGCTATGGCAATTACTGCAATATAGAGATCAGAATCATAGGAGCCAGCTGTTTCTGGAGTCAGTTATTTTGAGGTACCAACAATAATCTGAAAAGCCTTGATGCTGTTTAAGCATCAGAAGCATCACAAGTCCATGTAAATGGTTGGAAGATTGCTCACGTACATTTAAATATTGTTATGAGGCGCACAGTTTTCTGGGATATACACTATCTGTGGATGAACTGGAAACAGGAGAAGTAAGATAGTATGAGAGATTAATATGTGCTTACTATAAAACTGATTTCCAAGAAGTAATAATACAGAAAAAGTGTGACATGCGTGTGGATAAAAGTGTGTTAGTGTGTCCTTTTCATGTTGTGCCTTTTATATAAATAAGACATAGTGATTCAAGACTACATTTACCCCCCCCCTCATGATATTTTAAAAATACTGATTATTTAGTTGTGTTAGCTGGATTTAATAGCATGACAGTCAACTTCTTTTGAGCATTAGTTTTTTGCATTGCTGTGAATGGAGTCATTAGCAATCTCTTGGCATCTTTACTTGGCTGGTGAAGGAGATTAATTTGTCCAACATTATCATCAAAATGTAGCACAGCGAGAAAATGAATCTCACTGCATATTCAGATATGACTTCACCAACCAGCATGTTGTGCATTTCTAATATCATGACCTATTTATTTCTTATATAATGGGCTTAGTTCATTACTCATTCTCCTTGAGGGAAAAAGTCAATTAAATCATTATTAGCGACACACTAGGATTACAAAATCTCATCACTGACTCAGTCTTGATGACAACTATCAAAGTAAAAGTGGAAAGTGGAAAAGTGTACACCCAGCAGAAAATAACAAAAAAACAAAACAAAAAAAACAAGCAAACAAAAAACAAAAAAAACAAAAAAAAGGAATAAAAAAGTGTCAACAATGAATCCAGGTTGCAAGTGATCTCACATTGAAATTTTAAGAGCACTATTAAAATATTGCATGGAGACTGCTATGTGTTTATCAGTTACACTTATAAATTCAGTCCAATACAACAGCCCTGCACTAAATCCAACCTCTGTGAGAATGAGTTTTTGTTGGTGCAGTGTCAGAGGGGCTGATTGAACTCAAGCAAAGTCAAAGCATCTAGTAAGAATTTACATATTTTTCTCAGAAATCAAAAACTCAAAACAAAGTGAAAAGGTTATATTTATATTCAGTTAATGAACAGAAGCACAACTCCAATGCAATGCTAAATTCTACCCTGCTGATGTTGCTGTGAGTCCGTTGGATGTGTAAGCAGAGAAAAGTTTGCTAACACAGCATAAAACTTGATGTCAAAGATTTGTGCCTGTCTGGTTATCTCAAAGATTATCTGCCCCCTAATGGCCACAATCTTATCAGCATCACGAAGGTTTAAAGGTTGCTGTATTGGATTGCTTTGGTGTACACAAGTGTATCTAATAAACTGTAATGTGTTTATTCTAACAATCTTTAGCTCAAAGAGTTGGCAGTAACGCCCAACAGCTGGGACAAGGGCTTCTACAACTCACACACACAGACACACAAACACACGCACACTCTCAATCCCATAAATGATGCCTTAAATCAGGAGCGGTAAACAGTGTGAGCACTGATCAAAGTGAGACTTTCAACTAAAGCAAAGAACTACACACACCAGATCTATCAGGGTGGTGTTGGACATGACAGCTTTTCTTGACAGCCACTTTGGCTCCAAAATTCTACCCTGTTGCAGTCAGAGTAATTTGTGCTGCACTACAACCTGAGTTATAAATGTTGGGCACATCACTGGTGAAAAATCTCTAGTTTTAGAGAGGGGCACCTTAATAGCTCAATATGAAACAAAGCAGACTGAGTGGGTGGCCCAAGCCAGATGTCTGATCTCATTCAGCCTCTGCAGGCCCGATGATCCTGTGTGTCATTTATCAGAGCCAAGATTGATTTCACAATACTAAACAGGAATGTTTAAAACTATCTAGTGACCAGTTTAAGCCAACAATGTAAAAACAACATAAAATTTAAAACATTATGACATGATAAAAGGTGTTTTATTCCTTCTGCAGCAAAGCATAGCAGCAGTTAATTACTATATTACTTATGGTCAAATATCCCTAAAATATCTTAATTCTGTTCAAGAAAGCTATGTATACCATCAAATGCAAACTATGTGTAGCACATGCTTCTTTTTTTTTTTTTTTTTTTTTTTTGTTAATACCACTGCCATGTTTGGTGTCATGTTGTCAGGATGATAGAGATTTCATAAGGTTGCTGAATTAAGGACCAATGACCTTGAACCCAACTAGCAACCAACAAGCTCCCTGGTTTAGTATGAATCTAATGTATTACTTACAGTTTTATTACCTCTGCCAAGGTGGTTATGTGAACACCAGCACTTGTCTTTTTGTTAAGAGGATTTCTCAAAAAGTTATGGATGGATTTGGATTAAATTTGAAAGAAAGACAATGTTGAGAGAAAGAAGTAATTTAATTTTGGAGGTGAACCGGATCATATTCTGGATCCAAGATCCAGAAGAAAAATTTAACCTATAAAATCAGTGCTGTTGGGGTGATTTCAATGAAATTCAGCATGGTGGTACTTTTTTTTTTTTTTTTAANTTTTTTTTTTTTTTTTACAAAAAGAAGACCTATTTATTTTGGTTTATCATATACTGGATCCAAGTTTTTTGAGGGGGATTTTTGTTTTGACCTTTTCTCAAAGTTCCTTCTTGTTTTGACCCAGTTTTCACCTGTCTGTCAGCAACAGAAATGAAATATAATCAATCTTTTTTGATATTCTATCAGTTCTTGGCATTTAAACACATTTGTTGTAAAACATAGTACTATATCGAGTATGTGAATACTTCAAATCATTTACTGTGTACAATATTACATGTAGTAGCTTGGACACTTACCATGGCATGCACTTTTAACAGCTGAGGTAATTTTTTTTCCTGAAAGTATTTTTAGGTTTGAAGCATTTTTGAGTTGTGCTGTTACACTGCAGGTGCATAGCATTTAAGTGCCTTGTGCCTCATATTTTTTAAGGAAAATCCTTGAATGCCCAAAGCTGAAAAATTTTTTAACACTGAGCTGAAAAAACACACTACATCACAGCTTTTTCTTAGCTGTCTAACAGGGCATAAACAGGGATGGGCATTCGATGCATCTGGTGTACAAAAGGAACATTCACAAGGAGTTGGCAGTGATTCCTCATGTATTACCCGCTTCAACAGCAGATAATCTATAAACAGCATCAGACCTGGAGTGTCGTGACTGAAATGGTGAGGTTTTTNTTTTTTTTTTTTTTTTTTTAAGTTAGCTCATGGCATCAGCTACTAGCTTGGTGTTTAGCAACAATTCAGCACATGGTTGCCTAGTGATGGTAAAAACATGGCTGTCATCACCATTTATTGTCTGGTTAGGGCTTCTCAGAATAAAAATGTTGCAGAGTGTATGTTGTATTTTTAAGCCTACAAAGTGAGTTTAGCGTCAGTCAGGTCACATGGGTCCTTTCTGACAACAGCCATTTGCTATTTAGACATGGTAGGGATCTTTTACTTATACATCTGGTTAAGATACCATACCTGTACAGTAACCACTAACAATGAACATTTGTAGCTCATCCACAAATACTTTATCTAAACAAAAACATCCTTAGTGATAAGAATTAATTAGACTGGTGGCAGATAATTCAAGTAGTTTTGTATATTTCTTGTGCTTGTTGGATCTGCATTGTTATGCACACGTGCACATACAGGCACGCATACATAGTCCTTTGCCACTGTCACTCAAGTTCATCAAATATATATCAGGAGCCCTGCAAAGAGGTTCCTGTTCAACAGAGGAAAATTTAGTGGTTTTGTGTGTGTGCATACAAATTTGTCACCTTGTATATGTGACTAGAAAGCTTGAATGTGCAACGATCTGTGAGAATGACAGATTGTGCGTTTGTGTGCACGTGTGTGATAGATGTCTTTGAACACATGTTCTATAAAAAAAATGTTCCTTTCTGAGTCACCATTCTGCCAGCCTTACATCCACTTTCAAAGGCAAACTAACCCATATTCTACTTGTGTAAAAACCCCTCCCCCACGGTGGACTGCTGTACTACAATGTTTTTTGTTTTTTTGTTTTTTGGTAAGTAAAGCTATGGAGTTATTGAAGAAAAAACATGTCATATATGTAGAGGGAATTAAGATAATATACAGTTTTTATTCCACTTGATTTTGAAAACTGTTGTAAAGTGATTAATTTTGGGACTAAACATAAGCCAAATATTGATTACATTGTATGTAGCCCCAATTAGATAGATACAATTTAGAAAAATCACTGATGATGCTTCATATATTGGATGAAATTAGTAGGAAGTATTAGCAGTGGTGTCATTTTTTACTCTGTATTACATCGCAATCACTCAGTGCTTGTAGTGTGCTAGTTATGCTATTTCATATTCAAGCTGTCATACAAGTATAAGTAACATGTTACATAGTTGCTGTGCTGCATAGACAATGCAAAATACAAAGCAAAGCACATTTGTCAGATATATGGATGAAAGCGATGAGCGATGATGGTTTAAAAAAAAAAAAAAAAGCTTATGGTAGCAACAAACAATAATTTTTATGTTTCCTATTTCACTCCATCCACATCACTCTTTTCCAAGCACTGCTATTACAGATCTTTATAAATTTGCTTGCTAGGTTGGATGAAAGGATCTGAGCCTAACATAGAAATGTTTAACTTGGAGACGTGAAAGTGATTTATTTTTCAACAAAATGTCCTTCCAATTAAATCATTTCCACCAACGATGCTGGGTGGAATTTCATGTATGGGAAGAGCTGGAAGTCTGATGGGGCTAAATCAGGAGAGCTGAACTCCAGTATTGCTTAACTATTTTAGAATCTTGTTTTCAAAGCTTAATGATTGTAGTTTAATGATTGTAACTTCTGTAACTGCTTTCAAACCTCTGAATTTAATAATGCAGCATCTATCAATGCAGAGTCTGTTTTTCTCTTCCTATAAGGCATATTTTAGGTCTTTAAAACTGTTATATTATCTTATTTAATATTGTTGCTATAACATTTCATTATATTTTAATTTTATCTGAGTAGATTTCAGTTTTTTGGCATTTCTGACACCATTTTAAACGAGAATTATTTGTTAGTGGTCCTTCAAAATGAAATAAAGATTTATTGATTGACTGATTATCACGATTGCTCTTTCAAGTCTACTTTTACTGCTATCACCATTCTACCAGGCTCATGGTGTACTAAGTAGACCATTTCTATGCAGTAGGGTTCTGTCCTATTAGCAAATTACTCTTAACACTCACAGCTGAGCAAGTTGCTTCAAGAAGAGACAGGTTTCCTGACAAAAGGGATATTGCTATGTTAGAATTATTGCAGTGTTGTCAAAATTATCCCTGGTAAGATAGAGTGCATCCAAAACTGTGTGGTTGTACATCACCACAACTTCATGCTGAACTTCTTGTAGATGGCATGGGCATATATGTGCTACAAATAAAAAACAAGTAAATCCATTGACTGAATCATTTACAGTTGAAAACTCAACCTATGCCCACTGCACAAAATGTGGAGAATTGAACATAATCATCAATCACAAAGTCATGCCTGGAAAAGGAAAATAAAAACAAAAAAAAAAACCAAAAACTAACAGTTATGCTTGTAAGACACAGGAGATAAACAGCACAAAATGATAAATCACTGTCCCAGTCATTTTAGACAGACAGTCAGAAAACCCTCTCTCTCTCTCTCTCACACACACACACACACACACGCTATTTTAACCATGCACATAGCATCAAAGGAAGTAATAACAGGAGATGGAGAAAGACAGAAAGAGAACTAAACTCGCAGATAGAGAACGTAAAGACAAATTGCAAAAAAATGGAGGGAGCAAGTGATGGGGAGATGAAGAGTACCCAAGTGGAGAAAAATGAGTGAGAGAGTGCAAAACAGACTGAACAGAGTGAGAACTGAATAGTGATAGAGTGGGGCATCCATCCATCATAGAGCGCTGTTTCTGTCAGACACAAGTAATAGATGAGGACAGATAGAGAAGAGAGCAGACACTCCTCTTCAATCTATCTCCACTCACTATCTGGGTTCACTTGTCAGATCTGCCCTGAAACTCTAGACCATGACAATTACAGAAAAGAGGGGAGAGGGGTGCGATGACACACAAACACACAGATACAATACAAACACAGAGACTGAGACACGCACATGCACACAACAGTTGTACACACAAAAGCCTGTTATGTTCACCAGTACACAGAACCTATAGCCAAACTACATACAGTACACACATGACATAACTTGCACACATACATTTTCATGTTTGTTCTCTTAAGTTAATTAGTGGCACCTTTGTGTAGTAGGGTGGGTCTAAGACTTTAAGTTCACAGAAGGCAGGAAGGAAGGACAGAAAATGAAAATGGCTATGGGTGAAGTGTGAGCTGCCTAGCTGGTGATTGTGAAGTGCTGCATACTCATGAATTTAGACATTTGTTTTTCCTCCTACAAACAGTAATAACCCACCCCTGACCAGCCTGGAAGTGTTTTAACTCAGTCATTGGGGGCTTATAAGGAAATTCAAGTTACACACCTTTTTATCTGTGTCCACACCGGGAAGAAATTAATGTGCATCACTGGACGCACAGGGACAATTCACAGGTGTAACACATACTAAAAAAAAGGCTAAATGAGACAGTGTGAGATGGCCACCAAAGAGGAGACAAGACAGACCAGAGGAGGAACCATCCACAGCAGCCAGGTACAAGGGAAGAACTTAGAGACTCCAGAGAAGTCCAGGAAGGTAACACCTCTCTGGAAGTCCATCAAGTGTCAGACCAGTTTTGTTTGGTTTTGTTTGTTTTATTTTTCTACATCTATTACTCACACTACATTACAGTCCTTCTCTCTGTTAATGGCAATTAATGTTGCTTGGTACATGACAAACCAAAGATTTTGTGGTAAATTTATGGTAAAGTGAATAAGCATTAGAGAACCACCACTATAAGATATGTATCCTGTTACAGACTTCATAACATAATATGATTATGATTGAATATTCACAGAAAATATATATTTTTTTTAATGTCATCAGCAGTTTTAATTAGTCCCAATTTTTTTTTTTTTTTTTTTTNTTTTTTTTTTTTTTTTTTTGGTTACAAAGGTGGAGAACTTGCTTCTATACACTAGCACATCAGCCGAGAGAGGCAGGACCCAAAGGTGGGTCACATGACAAAACTAGGTCAGCATATTACTTACTAGCCTAGTATCTACAGTATAGCTATTAGTTACACATGCCACAACAAACCTAAGTCCCTAAAATGTAAGGTGGGCTGAGTAAAATCATTGTAGACTGGTTAAGATCATAAACAGTTTGGTTTAATTAGCATAGTTATAAGAAATTGAACATCAGGAAAATTGACATTATGACATTATGAGGGAAAAATGTTTTCCGCAATAGTGTTGTCTAAAAATCAGCAAAATTATTATAAGTTGAGAAAAAAAGAAAGCAAAGCTGAACATGTTGTCCCCAGGGATGAAGTCTGGAAACTTGCAGGATACTGTGGAAAGCTCAGCAGTGTTACAACACTCTGCCTGCCTGCTCAATACAGCACCATTCTAATGCCACACTACTTGACATTAAGCACATTGCTCTCTCTCTCTCTCTATCTCTTCAACCCACTCTCTCTAGGTCTCATCAGTATCTCTCTCTCTCTCTCTTCAGCAGCGTCTCTCTCCCTCTCTTATCTGGTGAGGTGGGACTGCGACACTGAACCAGCATCTGTTGCAATACACATGCATATACATGCACACACCCACAAAGTGTGTGGATAGTTAAATCCCTGCCATAGTGGACAGCATGTTGTTGTGTTGAGAACATCATGAAGACATATTTTTGACATTACAACTATAAAACAGCAGCTTGCCATATTACAGTCTTAACACCTACAGCTTCATGAACGGCTCTCTCCTTATGCTTCTCTTTTTCTCAACTCTCATTTCTTCTTCCTCCTCCTCCCTTACACTGTCCTTGTCTCCATTCCTTTATTTCTCTTTGCCTGTCTTTCATCGCCACTCATTCTCCTCATCCTTTTTCATCCCCTTCTCTCCTTTCATCTTCCCTTCCTTCGCTTCTTTGTCTGCATCACTGTTACACAAAATTTGTTCTTAATTGACCTGCCTTGTCAGTAAAGGTCAAAGCCCTCTCCAAACTCCCATGATTCATTTCTTCCTTCTGCCCACTTATGCCAGCCTTCGATTCTTCCTTCCATCTTCCCCCTCTCTTCTTCTAACACAGATTCAGAATGCTCATGCTTCTCTGGGTCTTTAATGCAGCCAGGTCCTTCCACTTCTATCCATTCTTTCATGATTTAGTTTGGAAAACCTATATGTTCAATTAACCATATATCACTGCCCAGCTAATACCGAGTTTAAAAAAAACACCAGCATGGCTGCTTACACAAGCCTCACTTGTACCTGTGAACCTATACATTATTCCCCTGCAATGATGTCACAATCTTTTTTTTCACTCTCTAAAAGTCTCTGTGTGATTTCCACTTCTTTTCTGTTGTCTCTTTCCCCATATACACACATCAATCAATTAGACTTACACACCTCCAGAATTCACACTTCTCTTAGCTTCATTATTCTGTGTGGAGTTGACAGAATGAGGTATTTTACATTATGCCAAAAAGGAGGCCCTTCAAATTTAATTAAAACATGCTTAGATTAATTTTGTAGCAAATCAGAAATTATAACGCATCGTGGCCACTGAAAAGGCATAACCACCCTAGTGCAATGCTCACTGGACTTAAATATATATTTCTCTGGCTCCTCTATTTTATAGACTTTATTAATAATGCCATTCTGATATCATATCACTGTAATAATGTAGTGAGGCAAGTATCACCTGTGTCTAAATCATCTAACTGACTAACCACCCTGTTCTCCAAACCAAGTCTTACCATTCTCTACCTCAATAAGATTAGATATACCGTAAACATGATAATGAACCCTGGTTTGTCACATCTTTACAGAGGCTTTTCAGTTGAGCTAATTCCTAGCCTCTTCTGTCTCTTCTGATTTCCATCTATCTGTTGCACTGAATTTCAAGGAGGAAAAAATTCCTTTTTGCTCATTTCAGATAGCACCCTTCACAAAATTGGCTTGTCTTCATGATACAGCACATATGACTGTAGCCTTTTCAAAATGTTAGGAAGGCTTGACAGCAGATTTCTGACAGTTTCTGGCCCTAGTAATCCCTGTGGTATGTTTTCTGAGACCTTCAGCCTTAAACCCAATAAGCCAGAGGGATCATGAAGCGCCACTTTCATAGCCTGTTTTCATACTGGAAATCAGGGTCAAATGAGTTTCTGCCCTTCTGCTCTGCAGGAAATTTCTCTTGAGCTAACCTTGGGACTGGCTGTAACCATGAGTCTGCCAATCCAGCCTCACAGTCTAACCTGAAGTGACATTAACTCCAGGTGCTTCTCCACAGCTCCAATAAGCTCCAACATTATAATTTCCAAGTTGTAAAGCGGCTTCATGTGAAGCAGTAATTGGCAGGTGAAAAATATTACATTGACATTACCAAAATACTTAAATCCAATAAGCTTGTAAATGTCATTGTTTCCTGTGTTTCTGCTATGGGAGAACTAGATTTATTCTGGGATATTAAAATGAGTGTGTTTATATGTAAACAGAATGTATAAAAATGACTCAAATCTGGGCCAAGGTCTTTTTTTCTGGAAAAACATTTACAATGAACTTCAGATCTTCAGCACAGCTATAAATTCTCTTGTGACTAAACATATGAAGAGGGTCATGTGTCATGATCTGTAGGTCTGTAATAGAGAATAGTAGTATGTTTATGACAAGTGAATAAACTGTTTATTTCTAATTATAAGTCTCACCATATTGAAAGAAACCCCAAATGGCTCAGAAGCTTTGGAAAGTATTAGTGTTGTTGAACGAGAGTGATACACATAAATATCCTGATATTATTCAAGCTACTCAAGTATTCTGTTTTGGAGATGCTTCATGTAAACATCAATCTCCTGTCCATAATAATCCAAATAGTCTCTGATGCCAAACCATGACAATCCAAAATAAAACAGCCGTGAACATATCAATGTTTCCCAGTACACTGAGGCACATTATCCAATTTAATATTTATTTTGACAGACCGTAAAATCTCAGTTTCCATGGCTGTGTTCAGAGCATTCTATTTATTCATGTATACATGGTATTCATGAGTCGGCCATGGAAATGTATGAGCAGTGCATCTCAAATATGAGGTTATACGCAATATGTGCAATGACCCTAAATACTGTGTGCATGTTAGTGTGTTTGATGAAACAGAGACGTCACTACCAAGATGATTTGGGGAATTCAGGACCCAGCTCATTGAAGCACACTCCAAGATGGATCTCATGCTTATTTACCTACTTATTTGTGTTTGAGGGGGAAAAAAAATATATTATTATATTTTATTATATTTATTAATTTTTTATTATATTATATAAACAGTATTCTTTGAAGGTATTTTCCATGTTTGAGGTTCTTAGCTCTGTGCAAACAAAATATCCCCTCAGTGTTTTATTGTAAATATTCAGGTCCATATGGAGTTAAGATCATGATGTGCTTACACAAAAGTTCTCTGTTCCCGTTTATCTCAAAATTATATTTTTCTTTGCAACACATTAGGTTTTCCTGAGATACATAGAGCATCAAGCCACACGTAACACCTGTACACCGTGTATGCATGATTCTAATCTGAAACTGACATTAAAATCTTACTATATAAATTCTTTCAAGATTTTGGCTCAATAGGGTTTCGAGGCACGGTTTCATCATGATGTGTCAATGCTGGCGAGCGAGGACAAGTATAAATGTATGCGAGAAAGATTTAAATATCATTTCATCTATATTTGGCAAATCAGGGATTCAGATAACCCACATATATTTGGAAATGGAAACAAGAAATGCAGAGAATGTTTGGCCAGACCACCTGCCTGAATTTATTCTTTGCATGTGTTTAAAGTGTCTTGGAGCTATAGCTAAACTCCATCGAAATGTAAATGGGTACTTAAGAAACTCTACCAGGTAAAGTCGAGCTGATTAGCTGACACAGCAAAATAAATTGGTGGATGTGTGCATGTCTAGCTTTAGCTTTCTGTGGCTTCCCTCTCTCTCTCCCTCCCTCTCCGTCTGTCTCCATGGTGCAGCACTGACCATTCCAAAGCAATCCACAGGATAATACTATGGTGTAGCCACAGCATAGCACTGTTAAGACTATTCCACACTTGGCCTCCAGCATTCCATTGTCAAAGCTTTCTTAAGAGACCATGTCCACGCAAGGCGTAGCACTTTCTCCATCTTTTGGGATTCCTCTCTTTTCTTCTTCAAATTCTCCCCTATAACTCCCCGTAGCTCTCCTATTTCAGCTTATTCTCTTTTCCTGCCCTCTCCTATTTTCTCTGCCTACCTTTTAAATAGTTTTCTCCCTTGCCATTATGTCCTCTCCCCTTATTCTCCTTTATATAACCCTACTCCTATCGTCAGAGCCACCTCCTCTCTTCCTTGCTCTTTCTCTATATACATCTCATCGCCTCTACTCTGCCTTCCTCCCCTACCAAATCCTATTAACTCCCTCATGTCTCACTTACCCTCATCTTTGCTCTCCCAGACTCTTCTCCTCACCCCTCTGCTCTCCCTACTTTAATTAATTGCAATGCCATTTTAGATTCTAACCCCAACTCTGACTTTACCTCTCTCCTCTTCACCTCACTCTATCCTTCTCTCCTCTGCCCATCTCCTCACACTCCTCCCACCCCCTGGTTTCCCCCAAATGCCTCATTCTCTTCTCCCACACTACTATACCTGCGCTTAATCTCATTTTAGCCCACCTCTCCGTACCCTATATCATCTAATCTATTTCTTGACCTTTATCTTCCCACTTCTTATGGCCTCCACGCCGCCACCACCACCATACCCTGCATCGTCCAGGCATCCACCTTAATCCAGAGAAAGGATATCACCGTCTCTAAATCGTATGGGAGAGAAAATACCAGCGCCATTATCTCTTCATCTGCCCTCTCTTCTCCGTCTTTTCAGCTCCGCTCTCCCCAATACCCATCGAAGTCTCAAATAAATGATGAGGCCGTGCATAAGTGAAACGACGCCTAAAGCAGAAGGGAATTAAGAGGAGCACAGACAGGAAGAATTGTAGGGTTGTCGGACAGACGAGAAAGTAGATAAAGAGACTACCTGCGCGTTTCCTCTCCTCCTCTCTCCTTAGACTCTCTCTCTGCTCCAGTTGTCTCCCCTTCGCCAAGACGGGAGAAACAACTCCATACAGCAAATAATGTGGCAAATAATCCGTCTAATGATCTCTGAAAATCTTCAAATTAAAATAAAAACAAAAAAACATATCCACTTTGTTAGGCAAAGTGTCCAAGCCGTGAGTCTCCTGGAGGGATGGTGGGGCATCCGAGGCGTTTTAAGTGAAGTTTCCGTTAGGTTCACGTTAAAAGTCCGGTAGCGCACGATCACTGGTAGTCTATAACTTACAGAATTCACTATTCAATCATTCCGCTGGAGCAGTACCGTGAGGATGGGGGAAACGCCGTTAAACCGGCGCACCGTCGCGTTGCGCACTCATCGTCTCCTCACGAACTCCCCGCGTTTCCGTTGAGATTCCGTTAAACGGTCATTTAAAGCAGAAACACCCAGCCGTGGGAGGTTATTATCGCCGAATTCCAGTGGTCTAGTTTAAGAAGAGAGAACAAGATGAATGGGGAGAGCGGAAACGACTCTCCACTTGGTGAAACCGGGCACGGTCCTGTCGTTCCGGACTACTCAGCCGGTCTGAGCTCCTATAGATGCCCTTTGCTCTCTCATTAAGTGCTTGTCATCCAGCTCCAATCAGATTTCAATCATCCACAGCTGCTCGCACTTCATGTTTGCAGTTTGATGTGTTTTCTGCACACGGTAATCCTCTCCAGTCGGTGCGGCCAAGTATGTTATTATCCGTCTCAACGTCCAACACAGGTAAGAAATGGGGGAAATGAGGAAAAATAACACTAGGAAAACCTTGGTAAAAGCTCGTTTTCCTCTTACAGCCACATAAGTGACTTTGTGTTGACCTCTCTCCGTTCCGCGTCTTCCCCCCCAAGGAGAGACAACGTTACCGGATGACGGGTGTGTTGCCCGGTTGATGCAGTCTACAGAGGCGTTGTTTGTCAGAAAAGCACACGCTTCGGAGAGAAAGGGTTGAGCAATCTCGAAAGAAAGACAGCTTCGAAATGATCAGTCATTTTCTTTTCCTCATCTCCTCTTTTCTGTCGTTAAAAGGCGCTCTGATCCGCCACCGTGGGCATTCCACTTCCCTCCTGCAGTTACTTTGACACAGTGTGTCGGTTTGTCCCGGGAGGCGCTGCGCCCACCAGCCTGTATCCCGCCTGTGTCTTCTCTGCATCCGTGTCCCGGTCTGACTGGCTGACTGACTGACTGCTATGGCCTCACAAGCTGGTAATAACAGATGCGTTATGACGCCTGCGTGTAGCCATCTCTCTCTCCCTCGCTCTCTCTGTCTCTAAGTCGTCTGCCTGAGAGAAGTAACAGATAGTCTGCTGGTCAGAAAACAGCAGTCACCAACAAGGGAGGAGGTTCCCAAAGTGAGGGTCGAGGGCCTCAATGAGGGCCGTGAAAAAATGGCTTGTCCTAAGGCAGTTAAATTAAAGGCAAGTTCCATTGGATCAGTTATAAAGTAGTAAAATTCCCAAAAATGATTTTGTGCACGTGTGTGGATTGCACATTGAAATAGTTCATATATCATAACTTAGAATGAAGATTCCAGTGAAGTTTATAAGTGATTGTTTTAACAACAGCAGCACACATGAAAATGTCTGTAAAATCTTGATTTGATCCTTCAGCTTAAGCTTTAGGCATCCAGTCACATGCTAAAATGTGTGTTTCTGGTTTATGATACACACACACACACACACACACATATATATATATATATGTGTATATATGTATATGTATATATATATATCTATATATATATAGATATATAGATATATATACACACACACATATAGTAATTATTGCTACAGAATTGCTGCAAAGTAAAAAAAAAAAAATAACTGAAATAGCTTCTGTGCAGATGATGAGGGTATCACGCAGCAATAATGACTCTTGAGCTTGTCATATTTGTTCAGTAAATTCAGAGGAATGAAAATACTGCCACTGAGGATTGAGCTTTTATCCTGTAATATTTAAGTATTCATTTTAACTTGCTTAATTTGAACTTGCTTAATTTGACAGTGGTGGATCTGATACCACATTGGATTGTCTTGCAATTTGTGACGTTACAGCCAGAAAAAGAAAATAAAATAAATCACACAAATCATTGTTGTAATCGTTGTAATTAGGTGAACAGTTAGATGATATAATTAAATGAACAGTTTTTCCTAACTGACTGCTGGTATTAACAATAAATCTGATATGTCACAAACGCTACATGATAAAGATCCTTATATTTAGAGGTCACTGATATGGCTATAGATACAGGTGTTACATGAGTGTTCTTGTCAAAAGAAATAACCAAACATCTGAAGCTGGGGTCACTCAGCTGCGGTGATGAATAATACAGTCAGAAATGGGTGAAACAGTTGAGGAGGCAGATTAGTGTGGTAATTTTACGGAATCTGCAGGATTTCATGGATTATTGAGTGTGAATGTTCCACAATTATCTGATTAGTAGAAGATAAGATGAGTTGTATGGCATACTGGTGACAGTTGCTTTTGAGCTGTTGGTGGGTAAAGGAGGTGTGAAAAAACCAGATGGAGGGAGAAATGACAGATTAAGAAAATGCTAAAAAAAAAAAAAAAAAANAAAAAAAAAAAAAAAAAAATCAGAAATGAAAACGCTGTTTGTACAGCCAGAATCAAAACTGAAATGTCTCTAGGCTAAAAGGTCGATATTATTTAAAAAAATGAAATAAATGTGAGAGAGAGAGAGAGAGAGAGAGAGAGAGAGAGAGAGAGAGAGAATGGGGGCTTTAGAAGTTTATTTTTGGGAACAGGCACATCTGGTAGCATATGAAGGGGTAATATGATTAGATTTTAATTGCCCTGCATCAGCATATCTTAAATTATTGGTCTGAACAGTAAATGGGTCACAATCTTCTTTCTCATAGTTCCTGATCTGGTATCTGCAGGGCAAAACAAAATTTGCTCATTTTGGGATACTAAATTGAAAAATAATCACTGACCTAAAGGATCAGGACAAAGCTTCTGATTTAATGTCTTTAATTCACATCTAATTCTGTTGTCGTAAGTGTATGAATATTGCTATGATGAACTAGAAACTTTTTCACATATTAAGGCATGGCAAAAAACAAGCAAAAGAAAAGTTGATGGGGAATGAATGAAAGAAAAAGCAAATGAAAGATCTAGAGAAAGGAGAGAGAAGGTACAGCTCTGACTGTAAAATTTTCCAACTCTAAGTGGGGGACAAAGAAATACCTCGGTATTCTGCATGCAGGGTAGAATTAAGTCACCATCTACTAGTAACAGTCAATCATGACCCATGAAATTTTATAACCTTCAAAGAATCAGCATCTTACCTTCTAGATATAAAGCCCTGAAATGCCAAGAGCGAAGAATGGTCCCATCATCTTGCCAGTCCTGGAGTTCCACTTATTTAAACCAATCCTGCAAAATATGCCCAAACCAGATTTGTAAATTTTGGACAGAATAATACAATCTTGATACAAACTTGCAACACATCATACCTAACTAGTGAGTAGGCCAAATGAGGACAAACAACCTGACCATGTGACTCATTAACTCTGGAGGGAAATGTTGATAAACTACCAAGATAGTGAACACAGAAATGGAAGACAGGTTTTATTCGCACTCCCAAGGAAAGGAGATCTGCTTATTCTTTTCGCATCACACTAGTTATGTAGGAGTCAAACATGTTTGTAAAGAAAAAGTGTGTGTGTGTGTGTGTGNGGGGGGGGGGGACCACAGAAAGCTGAAGCTAGATATGCACACATCCACTAATTTATTTTGCTGTTTCAGCTCATCAGCTCGACTTTACTTGGTAGAGTTTCTGTTTCTTAAGCGTCCAGCTAGCCAATTCAGGACCATGGACAGCGTTCCAGCTGTATTCGGCAGCTGCCAGAACACTCTTTGCTGTAACAGAAAACCCAAAGGCTCCACTCAACACACACTCATCTGTCTCTCACTCAAAACACACACACACACACACACACACACACACACACACACATCAATACGTTTCTCATATCTATGTCTTTCCCCTGTCTGACCCTTCTCCAACCCTCAGCGGCTTGCTTAGTTATTCTTTCCCTGCATGGCTGCTCTTTTGCGGATCAACATCAGACAGTGGCTGATGATAAGGCATGTGCACACGAGCGTGTACGTGGATCAGTCAGCCCGGTAAGCCGTGTTTTCCCAAAGTTACCAATTTGGGGTGGAAAGATGAGTCAAGGAAGAGTTGAAAAGGACACTATGGCTTACTGTTTAAAAAAAAAAAAAAAAAAAAAAACAGGTCGAGTGTTTTTTTTCAGCAGAAAGGATGCATGAAGAATGGATAGATCAATAAGCAGTGGGAGACAGAAAGAGAGAACACTATAATGAAAAAGGGATGAGGGAAAAAGTGTGCTGTGTTGCTGCTAAAGGAATTTAATCTTTCACAAAATGAGGATTACAACAATCCTCATCAATTACTCATTACATTATTAATCCAGTACATCCAACACACCACAGCATGGTTAATTTTAAGTCAATAATGTATGATATTCATCTTTATTCAAAGTGCTTCATCTGACAATTTGAGTCACTCTAGAATTCTGTGCATTCTGTTGGCTTTGCACTGTTGGGGAAAAGTTGAATTAACATGAAAAAAGAGGGCTCCCTCATACCCAACAGCTAGTCAATGTGCTGTTGCAACATGTTAAAGTGCTCCAATGGGGCAAGCAACTCACTGGTATTAACGAGAAAAATGTGAAAAAAGTTTTGTTGTAACCGTTACACCTGTAACCCCTTAAAACAAACAACTAAAAAACATGCATTCTGTTAGTTTGTGGCATGGTTTAAATAGTTGGTCGTAGTGTGTGTTGTGACATCAGTATTTTGCTATTTTACTGAATACTGCATCTAAAAACCTGCAGCAATTATCCTCTTAGTCAAAGTTTGGTATTGGCAGAAACATGGCTCCAGTAATTTCACTTTTATGGGCACTCTGAGTTTTAAGGTCAAAATCTTATTTCAAAACACTGCATATATTCATTTGGAGGCATCATAATGTTGTGACCCTTATTGTACATTATTAATGATACCATTAATGGCATTTGATAAAGTATGTGCTGCCAAGTCTATGGAGATTTTGGCTCCTGCACAACTTATTCTACTCCTCCATTCCCAACATTTTCAATAGAGCTTATGACCATTTTGGTTACAGAGTTGTCATCTGACAACTCACTGACATCTCACAGGCTCTGTTATTGTAAAATGCAAACTTTTATAACAACATGAGGACTGAAAGTCAAATGATTTCATGTCACATTCCACTGACACTTCTCAAGTCTATCACCAATGTGTGCATCCTCCACACCTAACCTCTCTGCTTGAGAGTTTTACATCGGCCAAGTTTTACATCGGCCAGTCAATCAGTTGATCATCAGACCAGTGCCATGCCTCAGTCTGACATAAAAAAAATCGACCAGTCAAATAACTGATCATTAATTAGTTCATGCAAGTGATTTTTGCAAACCCTGTACGCCTGTTTCACAGAGGATTAGGCGTGAATATTGGAACAGAAGCTGTTCACTGACTTTAATGAAGATGTACAGACTTATAATCATTCATCCATCCATTTTCTATACCCATTTGTCCTGTTAAGGGTCACAGGAGGGATGGAGCCTATCCCAGCAGCCAGTGGGCGAGAGGCAGTACACCCTGGACAGATCGCCAGTCTATCACAGGGCTGACACATACTGTAGAGACAGACAAACCCATTCACACCTACAGTCAAATTAGAGCTTCCAATTCACCTGTCTTTGGAGGTGGGAGGAAGCCGGAGCACCCAGAGGGAACCCACGCAGACACGGGGAGAACATGCAAACTCAACACAGAAAGGACCAGGTCGGACTCGTACCCAGGACCTTCTTGCTGTGAGGTGACAGTGCTAACCGCTGAGCTACTGTGCCACTCTGATCAACTTAAGTAAACATATCATCAACTAAGAAATTTGATTTCAAGATACAACACATTCTCCAACATAAATATAGAGGAGAGTTGAAACAGATAAATATAGACAAATCAACTAGGTAGAGAATAAGTTCCAACTCAATTCTCTACATTAAGGCATGCAGTATATTTGAGAGGATACACTGGTACAATAACCTAATGTAGTGGTTTCTCTGAGTTTCAGTTAGGCAGTAACATATTTTTCCACACTTTATCACCACATTGACTGTTCAAGTTTGACAAATGCATTACAACCTGTGACAGCCAACGGACAAACAAATCCACACAGACACAAAGAGACATCTGGCTAAAATGGCATCTGGCAAAAATGCTATAAAAGCCAAGACGATACGCTATTAAACAATTTAAACCATTCCGATAACATGCTGATACCATGTTAGAAAAAAATATAGATGAGGCTGAAAAAAGTTTTGATACAACACAGAGTGACAGAGAAGCATTATGAGTACCACAGGGATGTTATAGATTGAAACTTTTTAAATATCTGGGTTAGGAGTCACTAAAGTTTATTAATGTTACAGATACTGTGTAAGTGATTAAAGTATTATTTTTGTAATATTATTAAATAACATGAAAATTTACAAAATACTATAAGGCTTTACCATTAGTTTACCAAGTTTTTTAATTTAGTAATACTCTTAAAAAAAAAAGTGTGAGTGCCGAATACACAAACTCAACCACCAGACCACCAAAATGTTAAATGTTAAAATGTTTGTTTCTGTAAAAATCCTTTCTTTACATAATGTATTTGATGGGTAATGCAATCCAAATCATGTAGACAGCTGTTGCTGTATGTCTAAAGGTCATTATATTTTAAAGCACTCCTAATGTATGGCCAAATGCATCGCCTGAAGCAAAGAAACATATTAATGTATCACATATTTCATGACTGATTAAATGATTTGTATTTACAGTATCAAATAAGCCACTAAAATACTTTAAATGAGACAATTTAAAGGAGTAGCACAGATATTTCTTGGACCCATGTGCTCCCCTTGAAATTACTGTCCAACTGCTGTCTGCTCATTTTAATTTGGCCACACCTCTTTTGCCTGTTAGCACAAATTGTACTGATGCCCATGTTGAAAGTTTACGAAGATTATATAACTCATGGGACAATCCAGATATCGATCAATGAATCTTGTAAGCAATCAGTCTAGTTTAAGAGCAATAGTTTATCTAATAATTCAGGTTTTCTCTCTTTCTCTCACCAGATGAAATTTGAAGCTGCATCAGGATCAAAACAAATATATACATATCAGCTCAGCTTAGTCTGGCTCAATGCTTTGGGCGACTTTTTTTTTTTTTAATGCTGCTGATGGATGGTGCAGTATGATTGTTTTTAACCAACTCTACATCACATCAATATCCTATTGCATTCAACTTGCCCGATACAATTCTCTGTGACTCATCTGTGAAAGAGCAAAGAAAGACAGGCTAACCAAAGACCACGACAATATTCATTGGCTACTGAAGCATCACACTAGTATGTAAAGGAATGCAAATACTTTAGATTGACCTGCCACTTCACCCTGCCCTCTGTCTAGAATTGGCACAATGCTAAGTGAAGGCCAGGCCAAAGTTTGGGCCAGAAGAGACGACTAAAGAGAACCACCCACCCCNCTACCCCTCCACCCCCAAGCCTCTTAAATTAAGGAAAGGCCTTTGGTCTCTCATAGTTTCAGGGAAGCTCAGTGATATCTTCTGCATGTTAGCAGAGCAGGTGTTTTTAACCTGAAAAGCAAGCGGAGTAGATTTAAATGAGAATAAGATTAAGTGCTGTTGTGGTCCAATCAAATCAGCTTTATACATGTAGTACCATATGGGGTATCTTGGAATGCTCATTTACTTTTTGTGAGGTACAGAGAGAGAGAGAGAGCTCATAGAATTGTCCTTCAGAGTAGCAAGGTTACAGTTTAATGGAGTCGACACAACTCCCTCTCCTGACACATCCACCCCACCATGGCCATCTATTAGTAGAGGGACAGAGAAAGATAGAGACAGAAAGATGGCGCACCAGAGATTGACAGAGAGAAAAAGACTGTCAAATCACGGCCTTCTCTCACTGCTGGGATGCACAGAGGGATGAGGATAGACACAACAGAAAATAACTAAATAAATATATATATATATGTGTGTGTATATATATACATATGTATGTATGTATGTATATTTACACACAGAGACAGAGAGAGAGAGAGAGAGAGAGAGAGACCGCAACACTACCATAATATAAATTGCTGCTGAAACTACAGAGTGAAGGGGAATAGAGAGAGGGAGTGAGAAAATGAGAAAAAAGAGCGGGTTAGGAGTTGGATGTAGAGATAGACTGAAGGAGATCAGTAAATGGAGGACAGGAGAGATAGAGAAAGGAGATAAAATGATGGTGAATGTCTGTATCTCTAGGGGCTCAGGCTGGGAAAGAGCGATGGGAAGAAGATAAGGAGAGGAAATGTCAATAGAGAGAGAGCATGAGAGAGTGACAGGTGAAGAAAGACCAGCAGGGAGAGAAAGATGGAGAGAAATAAGCAATACATTATTTTATTCTGTACTGTGAACTGTAGTACAGCTTATTCTACTCTATTTACTGCAGGTTGTTCAGCACAGGTCAGTGAGAACTCAATTCAGAGAAAGTTACTCTGTGCAGGGTGTTTTCAGAGGAACTTTTTAAGTCTCAGGTTGTTATTCTCAGTACTCAGTGAAGGTTAGTCCTTTGTCGACTCTCACTATAGGTTATTTTTACCACTACTCCTGTATGCCAGAATGGAAATACATTTTCTCACCACACACTACAAAGAAATCTTTCTGCATAAAAATGTAAGTTTTAGCGGACTGTACGCACTGTTATTATTTAATAGTCAGCCTTAAATGAAGAGATATTTTGCCGATAGTAATTTTATATTCGAAAATCTTTCAAGGAGGCTTCAATATACAGTAGAAACGTAGGAGTCACCTGGATGATTTAGGGAACATTTATATGCAATACCGTTTGAATTAAAAAAAAAAAAAAAAAAANAAAAAAAAAAAAAAAAAAGCCCTGCTGAGAGCACTTCTTGAGGGGAAAAAATGCAGAGCTAATAATTTTGTCTAGGAGCTCCGGTTTGACAATGTCAGAGAGAAAGGCTATTTCAGAGCTGTCTCCTCTGTGACAGGTGTTCTGATGCCGTCAGTACCAGCCTCTCAACATGGACGTCCATGTTGCTGTTGGGGTCCCTGCAGTCTGTTCTTGTTGTAATTGATCTGTTCGTAAAAATCAGTTTTTCTGTAGCAAATGAGTTTATGTGGTAAAAACACTATGAAGTGAGTATGTAGTAATACAAATGAAGAGAAAAACAAGTTTCTAATTATCTATATGTGTCGATAGAGACAGACAGAATGACATAGACAAAGAGCCTGCAAACACACCACTATAGCAATGCAGCCTGTAGGCACAATATTATCAGTTAGCAGTGCTCAACCTAAAATGGCCTCAGGTCCAATTTCTCCTGATCCTATACCCCTTCACTTGCTCAAAGATTCCAAGCTGAATTTTTCTATTATCATTATAAGTTAAGTTATTATAATTTAATTTTATATTATATTATAATTTAATAATTTAATAAGTTATTATAATTATTATAAGGTATCCTCTTATTTTCACCTACTTTTAAAATTGAAAACTTTGTAGATATTTTATAAATTAAAAAATCAATATAGATAATGTTATATACTTCTATTATAGCAATCAGCCACTCCATTTCTGAGAAATTACATTATTTTTCTATCAGGTTTACCGGAAGATATCTGTAAATACTGCAGTTGCCATTATTAGTGCCGGCCAGCTGCACAAATTACTTATAGCAAATTCAGGACACTTTTCTGTTATAATCTGTAAAACAGTACCATATTTGCTGAATTGATCCAGGATATGAAAGTAAATTGATTTAAAGTGATTACTGTATTTAGTCTACTTCTCTGTTGGTTAAGAATTGTCATGGACACATGACATGATGGATAGCAGAAATTATTATTCATGTATATTATGAGCCTGCAATGATTTACAGATGAGATCAATAGTATAGCTAAAATGCACATAAACAAAGGAAAATATATTCTCTGTCGATTTTCATAAAGAACTGAATTCTGAAACCCTGTATAATTCAGTTGAAACTGACATAACTCCAAATGTAATAAAAATGAGACATTAAAGAATGTGAGGACAAGAGTGCAATTTCACTCCTACAGAGTTAAACATGAGCAAAGTGAGAGGAGTCTGCAGTAACAGGTCATGCTGTCCTCAGCGAGAAGGCTAATCTTCTGTCGGTTTTCAAAGATTGCATTTACAGGTGTACTGAAATGCCTGTGAGCTTGCTAGAAATAATCCAAGGTAGCATGTATGGGCATACGTGTCTGTATGTGTCATTTAAACCACAAGCATACGTTAAACCCCAGATTCAATCAGTCTTGTTAATTAGTGCTATAGAGTGATGATTCAGTACAATGAACCTTTGTTAAACCGACCTTTCTTAAATTTCAGCTCAAAAAGGCAAAAGAAGTCCTTTCACATGATGATAATGGTAGGACGCACATCTTTTCCTAAAAATGCTATCGAACAAATTTTCTGCTCACCACATACGATTTGTCAAGCGCTGTAGATGGCTCACTGAGTCAGACATGCTGTTAAATAGTTTAAAGTGGTTGGTTATGGCCCCAAACTGCTCATTAAAGAATTTTATAGTTAAGATCACTGAAGTGTGTGGAACAGGAGCTGCAGAAATGTCACTGTACTCAGAGCTGTAAGAGAGAATGGCATGGACAGCATTCCATGAAAAAATACATTTAAGCTCAACATGGTGTGGTACTTGGTAAAATACAGCACAGAATGAGAGACGATGGCACAGTGAAGCACAGCAAGCCATAACATGTTTGACCCACAACAGAAACACACAGCAAACCACATTACAGCACACATTGCTGCCTCACCTGCTCCTGTCAGAAATTGCATGCCACAACTTTGGCATGACATAGCATGGCATTGAATTCACAAATCTGTTTATCACAGCACATTGCAACAAAAATGGCACAACCAGCGCCTCTTATTCTAAAGGACAAGGTTTGCAAGTGCTGTATTATGTATTATTTATTTTGGATTAATATTGCCTTGTTTAATCTGTTAGGCACCACTAATACAAAACTAATGTATGATTTTAAGTTTTGTGGATAAATGTTGCAGTAAAAATGAAATTACAACACTGATTAATACATATGTTCTGAGCCCATATAGAAAGCTGTAACTTACAGCTGTTACAATTATTTTTCAACATAATCACAACCTTCTTCCAACTGAACACACGTCTGACAAAAATGGTAGAGGGATTTATCTCATTTTCACAAAAGTGCTTCACTTGGATTTCTTTTTTCATGTTGGGTTTCATGAGAAAAGGTGAAGTGAGTGACCAGATTTTAGCTCAAAGCCACTGTCATGGTGCAGGCACATTGTTTGTCCATCTTGTCCACCACAAGACAGAGGCAACTTGTTATAATCACTTGGCTCAAATAAAAGTAGTTGCTGTGCCAAAAAAAAACAATACTATCATATACTATACTAACAATACTTCAACACGCTTGTGTCAGGCTTAGGACCTACCGACCCAATACTACAATGGCAAAATTTGTTCTTATTATCATCATTATTTACAAATGGAGGGGTAAAATGAGGGCTGAAAACAAACCAGGTGAGGGACAGATAGAGAGATGTACACTGTGCAGGAGAAATGATACTCTGGACTTGAACTCACAACGTGACAAGTATGTGAGATGTCCTGGCTGCTCCATAGAGCCCCCAGCCCTGCTGTGCTCCGTTCTGTTTCGTGCTTAGGATTCTGCTTCATGCCAAGCAGGCTAACTACACTGTTATGGTTCGCTGATGCAGAACGTCAACTGCATCTGCTCCACTGCCCGGTCTGACTGTGTGTGTGAGTGGACAAGTAACTATGAGGATAAAATAAGAGATAGTAGGAGAGACTTTGAGAAAGTAAAGAGGTGAGGCTAAGAAAGAAATAAACAAATAAAGAAAGAAAGAATCTCCCTCCTGATCTGCAGAAGGTAAAACTGAATCTCATGAAGGGGAAACGTGAAAGGCAGATGGAGGAAGAAGTTAGTGAACAGTTGACTACTCAGGATCACCCATTCCAATCTGCTGTTTTTTTTTTTTTCATTTGCTTAAACTGTATCTATAATACAGGCCAGAAGTTTGAGGCCACCTCCAGATTTAGCATGAGCAGACTGTGTACCAAGTTTATCACAAAATGATCTGGGAGAAGGCAAACAGCAGGATATTGAATAGAATGTTAAAACACATACACAAGGGATTTGGAATACAACTGGAGTACCAGTGCCACTAATACAGATTGGGCATTAAAAATCATTTCTTAAGCCATAGTGGCTACGTAATGTGTTGTTGTTGACAAATTCTTCTTGAAAAATAATTAGTTACATTTATTTTATATATTTTTGTCATTTCCTGTACAATAAATTCTAAAACAAACTGTGCATTATTTATTTATTTTTTAATATGTGGGTGGCCTCAAACTTCTGGCCTGTAATGTATGTGTTTGCAGAAATGAGACTGAGGAACACAATAAGGTTTCTAGCTCCATGTCAATAATTGCTGATATGGCTCACATCCACAACTTAACGTCATCGGACTGTCAATGATCTGCTGCTGTTTAAATTTAACAAAATTGATTTTTCAGTAAATCTCTAGAGTTTATCACACCTTAATTTCTCTCCTTCTTTCTGGCTCCTCTCACTCTCACACACTGCTTTGAGATCCCCTTGCAGCACATCCCGTTTCTCACGACTTGTGTCGCTCTGTCGTTCATGGCTGCTGTGTCGTTCCTAAGAGTGTTTTGTTCAGAAATAGACATGTAGGGAATGAGTGGACACACAAACAGAAGCAGACAAAGTGATGGAAGTGGAAGAGAAAACACACAGTTTGACAAAGAGTCAAACTGTGCTAATCAAAAATTCAGCACCATAAGCACGGAGCGTGCAGTGCTCAACATACCAGGGCTACATTGGGTTCCACAGTAATACGCTGTCTTCCCTTGATAGCTTCCCTTCAGTGAGCCCCTTCATGATGAAATCAGTGACGTGCAAGAAGTGAGCCCTTCTGCTCCTGAGCAATGGAATGAGAGCAAGGGAACAACTGAAGTTGGAACCGAACAGCCCGTACAACCAATAAAAGGAAGTGTCAACTTTAAACAGAAACTAAAGTTAATAAAACATTTTCTCATCCACAAACAAAATCTCTTGTAATGTGCTGCAATGAAAACTGAAGAATAAACTCATAAGTCTCTGAACCCAAATTGATTTTGGTTTTATAGGCTAAGCACTTTTTTTTTTTTTTTTTTNTTTTTTTTTTTTTTTTTGAGTTAGCCAACTTCAAGACTAAAAGGCTGCCCCTCCTTCCAAATCATAAGTTATGTCCACATTTTATTTGATGCTTTTTCAGATTACTTTAAGAAGCTTTCCGAATCACCAAGTAGCTCAGTGGTTAAGTATTGATGTGTGCATATCTTTTACAGTCTGTACAGTATAAATCAAATGAAAGATCAGTGTGAGGGTGTGGGTGTGTGATGTGTGTGTGTGTGTGTGTGTGTGTGTGTGTGTGTGTGTGTGTGTGTGTCATGTTTTTTTGTAGATCTGGTAGAATGTTACTTTCATTTAGAAGCAGAAGTGAATTTCTGTTCTACACTTTCCACGCTTAGTGAGAAGTTTAATTAAAAAAAACATCTAATGTCTCTCTAACTGAGCCATCCACTACATTAAGTCAACAAGCACTTAAACTCTCTTCAATTAGATCTATGATTTATTCACATACTCATGGTATACACACACACACACACACACACACACAGTCTAATTACACTCCCTCTTTCATTAATTCTAGCTATCCTCTCCATCTGTCCCTCCCTCTTGTGCATCCTGCCAAACTACCTGACTCAGCAACACACACCAAATACTTGTCACCTGCTGTGAAAAATGTCACATTACTTAATCAGAAATGCATTTGTATACACTTATGTTAGCTTGCACATGTCAGCATAACACACATCATACTATACAGCAGCCTGTCTGAAATACAAGACATTCTCTTCATATTCAATAATCACAGTTTCACATAAACACACACATGCAACCTGACCCCAGGCTATGGATGACCTTATGGCATATTATTCTTCTGTTTGTGAGAACTGGTAAGACCAAAACCAAAAAAAAAAAAAANAAAAAAAAAAAAAAGGTGTTGATCTTCAGTTTGATGGCAGAGAGTAGCAACAACTATTTCACATTACAGGGAGTCTTGATTCTGTGTTAACAAAGCAAGTATAGCTAAGTATTGCTTACTGAAGCTTTATATCATGCCTACATATACACTCTTCAAAGTCTTCAATCAATATAAGCACAAACATTATTTGATAAACATGAAAAATTCAGCCTTACATTATATAAAATTTCATACACTGTTAAGGAGGATCAGGAGGGGTTCGAGGTAAATTTTCAAACAGTCTTTGCATTTAAATCTATCACAGTTACCATATTTACAGGACCTTGCTGGCCTGGGTGTTAGAAAGTCTACACAGTAATTGGAAAAATCATAAGTCTGATCCCTTAAACTACTAGATTTTCCTTCCATCCATCCATCATTTATCCATCAATGCATTCTTCCTTTTTGGCCATAAAAAAAAAAAAAACAAGGTTCTGGAATGTACCAATTTTTAAAATGACATCCCTTCTGATACTGAAATGAAAGTGACGTGTGGGTGTGAACTGAATTACTAACACATACAGTGTTGACAAGACATTCCTCTGTGCTCACAACTCTACTCAGCGACACTGTTTTCTGCCTCAGTTTAAGATCTGTTAACCTTTTAACTGTGCATCACATGTTAGCTGCTCTGCCAGTAGAAATTCAGATTTTCACAAATGCCTTGCGCACTGCCACCCATCCATAATAGACCTGCCCTCTCCATTCCAAAGGGGAAGAGGTGAACTTTGAAATACACATTGACAGACACAGTGACACACAGGAGCATACAGGGAAAGCCTGAAAGCAAAACTGTATATTAATTTTTGGTTAACTTTCGACTTGTAAACACAAATGGGGCATTTCTAGTGTTGTGTGAAGTTTTCTCCATTTGGAGGAAAGAATCTTCAGTCCTTGCCAATCGATAAATAGATGCTTTTAATGTCTGCTTTGTAAACAGTGAATAGCAGCTCCCCAGCTAACACAGCAATGCTTCAAGGATGGCGAGAAGAACCACGCTAACACGGGAGCAGAAAAACAGCTGCCAGAACATTCTTTATCCTAACAGAGAAAAGCCAAAAGCTCCATTCAACATGCTGTCATCTCTCTCAACACAACACACACACACACACACACACACACACACACACACACAGAAAGAATTTTTCTGCATGCTCGCATCCACTCATACACCTACCCACTTCCCACACACTCAAATTAACAGCAACAGTTGAATACAAACATACATGATGAATAAATGGGCTAATCATGATAATCATGTAATATTTAGTGCACTCGATAATTAGCAATTCTTATATAAGCCTTGCTGTTTCACAAATCTGATGAGAGAAATTAAGACAAAGGAGAGCACTTCAGGGTAATGTGTATTAACTATTGTGTTCATGTGTTTGTTTCTGTGACCGTATCTGTGTGTGCATGCACACGTGTGTATACAAGTAATGCATGTGTCTCTGTATTTGTGTATTTACACACAGTGAGTGTGCCCATGTGTGTGTTTGTTTATGACAGTGGGCCTCTACATAAAGGAGGCTGTTATTCTTGTTAGAACTAAATGAAAGAGGTGAACAATAAGTGGAAACAAAGATTTGAAAACAAAGAATATGCTAACGGCAGAAACATCCACCAGCTGCACTAAACTATTTGTTGGCAAAACAAACATTGTTATCTCAGTTCATGAAAATATCATAAGTGGACAGTATAAAGGTAAAATCCACACCATGAAAGATTAATGTATGCTTTTCCTCAGTACATTAAACTAGATATGTGTAAGCAAATGCTTTCCACAGCCAAACATGAGTCAGATGTCTTTAAGTACCACTTCAGAATTTGATTTTGTACACTGTTATATAAAATGAGGTCATTTCATTTCAATACTGATATGTAATTCTATTCACAACTCTGGGCTAAACACTTGTGCAAAATCTACTGCCTGCTTGTTGACAAGGTTGTGTTTGAGTAAGTTTCACTGGCATTAACAACTCTTGATAGGTCATTTTAGGATAATACTCACGCAGCAAGCAGAGTTATCCTTAACCCACCGGATGATTTGTTTAGATTCAGTAAGTGGGGACAATAATTTCTTAAGGGGATGGAGCAGTCATTACATAACTAACCTAATAAATAAAGGATGCTGTTCTCCTTCACAATCACCGCCACCATTTTCTGTTTTCCACCCCTACTACCTTTACCTTTTATCCTTCACACAGCGTTTAACTCCGTGGTAACTTATAGTTTTGCTTTTGCTTTTTAATGCCCTGTTGGTATAAATGAGGTAAACACACTGGAAGACATCTGATCGTAGGTCAAATTAGCAAACCCCATGCTAATTGTAAAGGTTAGGAAAAATCAAGGATCTTGCACTTTGTCAGCATGTAGCCTCTCCCCAGTGCTCATTAGTTGCTTGGTGTGCTTATTCTTCAACTCTGATATGAGCGACTGAAAGGAAATTAAGGTAGCTTAGACTCCCATAATGGTCTAGGCTATACTTGTACCAGTTTCTATATTGCCAGTGTGCATATGTCTTGTTATTATGCTGCCAAGATGTACAGTATATTGCCTTATCACCTTTAATGTATTCAAAGATGATATAACAATATACTGTACATGCAAATAGTGCTAAACATGAAAATTCTGATGACAAGCACAGAATTAGTTGAGTAGCATTCCCCACATTCTCTCACAAAACACTGCATTTTAATGTCAGTCAGTCATAAGCTGCTGATGAGTCTGAGTCTGCTCCCTGAAGCTAGCTTGTTAACAATCTTGCTATCTGAAGCTATCAGTGCTAACAAACAGAACAAACTGATTCCACAGTGAAACAACAAACCAGAGTCAATTTAACTTCTCAAACTTCTCTCTCCACAGAACCAGCTGTAGCCATAATAACCCTGCTACAGTACCTGAAGCTAGCTTGTTAACAACCTACCTGAAGCTACAATTTTAGCAAACAGAACAAACTGTTTCACTGATTCCACAGTGAAAGAAACAAACCAAAGTCTTATTTAAGTACTCTATATTCTCTTCCACAGAACCAGCTAGGCATAAGTAAGCCCTGAAGCTAGCTTGTTAACTGCTGCATGAACCTAGCTTATTACCTGAAGCTAGCTGTCTAAGAAAGACACAGAAGATGTGCCAAAGAATAAAAAAGACATATTTTGCTTACTCTAACACTATATGTACTCCTACATCTGTGATATTACCCTTACGAACAGGTATTTTTGCCAGAAATACTCACCTTTCTTCTAAACCATGGCCCTGATTGCAGCCTCAGAACTCCTGCTTGGTGTCAGGCTCTGCCCTCCAAGCAAGGACAAGACTGAGTTCCCTCTGAATTCTTTAAAACACCTCCACGGCCTTCCTTTTTGCTCTCCTTCGGGAACTAGCGGCGTTTTCAGAGCTGCAGTTTGCTCTGGTCCAATCATCAGGGCCTACATTTTTACAGTGTTGCATTTCCCGGTTGGTTTAAGTCTGGTTTCACACAGGAAAAAAAAAAAAAAAAAAAAAATCGGCCCAAAAGACAGGACCAAAAGTCACGTGAGGTGCTCGCTCTGCTCATTGGTCAGACATGTCTGGCAACAAAATCAAAACAGGAAGAAATATTTTTACTATGCCGGAATAAGTGAAGAACATGGAACAAAGACAGAATTGGGATTTCCCTTGCCATAGTCATCATTTGGTTCATATACCAAGAAAACTATGACGGCAGAAGCTGGATTTGACAATCAGGACAACATCTGGAAAACCGCCCGTTGCTGCATGCTGCTTCATATGAGGTGAAGAAGACGTGCTGCCTTCAGAACAGGAGAATGGAACCAAACTGAGCACAAACGACCACATGGTAAGCTTCAACATGTTCATCTTGAAGACGTGTTAGGTTTGATATGTTACCGTTTCACAATATCCGTTTCAATTGCTATGTCTAATCAAATGTGTAGTTACTTTAACTGCGATAAAGTTTGCTTTACGTTCTCACCACAAACAACCTCTTTCTGGTCTGGGTCAGGTTGTTTTGCGCAAAACAACCTGACCTCGGCTCCAAACGAACCGAACTTGAAGGGGAAACGCTCCAGAGTCCAGAACAAACGCTGTAAACGAACAAGGTGTGAAAACACCCTAAATCAGAGTATTTGCTCTTTTTCCCCTCTCATGAGCCTCTTCCACTGCCTCTTTACATGACACTGCTAATTCAGCAAGATAAAACACACGCTGCAACTCTGACCACAACACCAGATGTGGCCTAAGATTATTCGCTAGTATCTCCTACGAAACAATCACATCAATCTGCTCACAGATTAAACACCTATACACCAGGTTAGGCACCTATAAGACAATACTATAAACACAACAATAACAGTTGAGCCTGCTGCTGTGGTCTGATTGTATAATGAAACTTTGAACACACTGGATGACTATCTCAGCTGCATCCCCAGCAATTCTACATTATACAATGTAATAACATTACTGATGCAAATTATAAACAGTTGTTTGGCATTTCCAAAGATAGCTTTTGCTATGCATGGCATAATTTTGTTTTGATCTACTCAGTAATGCATTGCTTCCTGCCTTATCCAAGGTTCTTTGGAAATGGAACCAAAACAAATCTCACACTAGTAGAACAAAGGGCATTTGGGGAAACATCATCTTCTATCTCAAAACAAGAGGTAAATATCAAAGTAATGACTGTTAATGCTAGCCTAATCTTAGACTCTTAAAGGATCATACCGGTGATCGTGCATACTTGAGCCCAAAATATACAATACACACACACACACATACAGTATATTTGTGTGTGTGTGTGTGTGTGCATGTGTGTGTATATATAAACTCTGACGCTATTCTGAAGACAGCTTTTAGTGAGAAATTAAAACGACCATCCTTGTTACAATCATGCATAAGTATTAGAAGGTGAAGCATTCTATGGTGAGTTCTGTTTGGCTAGTAATTTGGTCTATTTTTTCTACAACTTCTTTGGCATTTTTTTTTTCTTTTTTCATAATAATCACTGGACATTTTGAGTTTTTTTGTTTGTTTGTTTGTTTTTTGCCAAGAGTTGAGAGTGTGGAAAGTGTTTCTTCGTGCTTTTCACACCTGAATATTCCCAATTAGTTCAGGGATCTGAGCCAGCAAACTTCTGCGTTCAAGTTTTCTAACTGCAAGTGCACTACCACCATCACACACTGTCATTTAAGGCCACACGCAATACCAGCTCCGGGTGATGATGTTCATTCACTCTCACCATTCTGCTGGTGGCTGTTTTCAACATTTCTAGAAGGTACACACAAATCTTAGTGCATCTTGCTTCTCTTTCTTCTCTTACTAATGTTTAATTAGTAAGAGGGGAAAAAGAAGAAGAAAAAGACACAGAAAAAGGGAAGGAGGCAGACATAGACATACAAACTACCACAGACAATAACAACATTAACAGGAAATAAATACAGATATCCAAAATCTTATCTTAACCTTTGGACCTTTGGTTAAAGTTAATAAAAAGAGATGAGACAAACTTATGCCAACGTCTTGGTTGGTTTTTATGATGTGAATGGATACTCTGTATGCTAAACATTAAGCTACAGGCATAACTGTGGGTTAAACACTCAGTTTTGAATTTACTTGTACACATGTACCTAGTAAATTCACAATGCAACACAATAGCTCTGCACTAAGTCTTACCTTTATAGTCCAATACAACACCTCCACAAATGACATCCTCAAAAAAGACCATAGAACTAAATCAGCATCTCTGTGGCTCACTGTCAACAGAAAATGAACATTGGAAATGTCAGAAAAATAGATTTTATTACAGGGCTGTTGTAATGGGTTGCATTGGATTGAACTTAATTGAAGAAGAGTACCCAATAAACTCGTAACTGGGTGTAAATTCACATACAATATGTATATACAATGGAATATGTAATATAGAGAAAATACACTTGAAACCATGACATCATCCATTTTTGTAGATATATGGAATATGGTAAACGTGAAAAATGGTGATACTTTGTGCTATGGCAAACAAAGTATATTCTGCAGAATATTGCAAACATTATTTGATGTATTCTACATTTCACTGCCAATAGTCTATCTAAAATGTTGCAGATTAGTATGTTTGTTCTCCATGTATGAAAATGCATTTCCATTGCGTAAGAGCTGCTGAGCTAGTACTGTATGACCTACAAGAGCCATGCCTCTAAGGAATAAGATGGCTAAATGCTTAACCCTTAACCTTAGCTGCTAGCCTTTTAATGCTTATATGCAGCAAAGGACTGCTAGTTTTAAGCTACAGCTCCTAGCCACCAGACATTTAAATAACCTACATTGTAGAAGGCTTTTGTTACTGGAACTTCAAGCTAGGTGTTAGCTGTTTAATATGCAACCTGGTGGCATTAATGGGGCATGGCTGCTGGCAGTATTATTAATATGCAGCATAAGGCTGGTGATGCAGAGTGCTAAAACTGCTAGCTATGATGCCCAGGGAAATCCCTGCTGCTGACCTTTCACTGACAGGATGAATCCTGACACATGGACACACATGGTAATGAGTGCTGGAAGGAGAGAGAGAGAGAGAGAGAGAGAGAGAGAGAGAGAGAGAGAGAGAGAGAAATGGGAATTGTAGAAATAAAGCGGGGAAAAGAAGCTATAGAATGTACAACAGCTTTGGGGAGAGAAGAAAGAAAGTGGAGGAGGAGATATAAGAGCTAAAGTGAACTGCAGGGAATCATGGTATTACTCTATAAAATTAACAAAAGCAAACTCAGCAGAGGAGACCAGGCGAGAGAAACATAAAAGCAACGATACCAGGAGACCAAAAAAGAGGCAATAGGTGGGATGGGTGGAGTGACTCAAGAGGAGAGAACAACAAGTGAATGTGAAAAGTGGGGGGGAAAAAATGACTTGAACAGAAATGTAGTGATCAGTGAAACAAGAGTGAAGTGGAAAACAACAGGTGAGAGAAGAATAAGACTCAGATTAGAGAGAAGGAGCAGTGGAGACAGCAGAAAAGAAGAGGAAGAGCAGTGCACACAGTGATTCCCTCACAGCAGCGTTGGAGAGGCTGTAATTTAACGTTCCATCAGGTCGCAATCAGAATCTGTGTGTGCATGCATGTGTGCATGTGAGAACATATGTGTGTGAAGGCATATGTGTGTGAGGGCACATGTATGTTGGTGAGGAGGCCAAGGAGACCTTTAGACACACACCAGAGATGGAGTGAGGAATGGAGGGATGGGACAGCATAAACAAATGAACAGATGAGCAGACAGAAGGGCTCGGCAGTGCAGATCCCTGGGCTTTGTCAAAATATTGTTTCTCCTCATCCTTCTTCAGAGACATGTATCTTTGGAAGGAAAGACAGATAAGATGAAAAAAGTTGAGGAGTGAAAGGTCAACAAGGGAGGAAAGTGGGAGATGATAAGAAAAAAGATAAGAGGTGCAAGAAAGGAAAGACAAGGGTTAGAGAGGAAACAAAGAAAATGCAGTGGATTTAACAGCAAAGCAGACATGGAGGATGAGCAAAGAGAAGAGAAGCCATAAAATGAGTGAAAAATAAGTTGGGGTACGGGGTGGTGGGGAGGAAATGGAGAAGAAGCGAGGGCTGGAGAGGAAATAAGAGAGAACACTGCTTAAGCATCAAAGCAATGATAAAAGAGGAAATAGGGCAGCAAAGAGGAAGTGATGAGGACAGGATACTTAGAGAGGAGAGCAGGAAAAGGGATAAAAGGGAGGTGATGATTGGAGAAAACAGGATGAGATGGGACAGTAATGGAGAAGAGGAAAAAAGAATGGACAAAAGAGAAGAGATGATGGGATTTTACTGAAGGAAGAATGGAAAGAAGAGGGAAGGGGAGGATGATATAGGGGACGAGAGTGGAGACAAAAATTACTTATTTATGTTTCAAAGTAGAAAAATCCCCAAAAACTGCAGAGATAAATGGGGTTCAAACAACTTGTTAAATGTGAAAAAGGAAAAGAAAAGCATTTTCTCACATCTGACCCAAGAAGACACAAGGGAAATGTTACTTTTTTTTTTTTTTTTTANTTTTTTTTTTTTTTTTTACAAAATCTAAATGTCATATTAGACAATTGTTCAACTTGCGGATAACAAGAATCAGAGGGAAAATAAGCAATGTTATCAAGCTCCTTGTTAATTAATAAATTAGTGGTGGGATTTCCACGTAATTTTAAATGATAAATGAAAAAGTTTTTAAACTAATCAAAGATAAATTAAAAAGTCTCGACAGCAACTGTGCTTTGCTCTATTTTGCACATTGAGAGACGATCACAGAAAATATTTGTATATATCCGCAACACAGCAAAAGCACTGTTAAGTTACAGGCACCAAGGGGAAATTAAAGGGACTGAAGAAATGAAAAGGTGGAGCTGGGTGAGGGATAATTACATTAACTACTGTCATATATTCATGACCAGATAAACCTGCAGTTGCACCGACCCAGCAGTGTCATATGACCATTGTTTGCTTCATAAAGCCAGCAGGCATCCAAGGTTTCAGTTATTATTTTAACTGAAAATGAAAAAGTGAATGAAAAATAACAACCTGTTTTCATTCAGTGAAAACAATGGAGGTTACAAAGAAACAGCAAGAAAAGCAATATTGTAGCTTTGTTGAGTGGAAACCATGTTCGTGAGAAGAACAGAAATTTGTAAAAGTTGTGCAAATAAAGACTTAAAACACACAGAAAAATAATGTGTACCACAGCAATAGTGTTTTACAAAAAAAAAAAAAAAAANAAAAAAAAAAAAAAAAAAGTACAAAACTTTGTACACACAACATCACCCAATCACTCAATGCAAGCTAGCTGAGCCTAAATTGTGCTTCGTGGCAGTTCCTGTGACCTAGAACAGTCTTTACTTGTAATTGTAATAGGGCAGCATTGTATTGATGGAGCAAGATAGTAGAGGATGAGTCCTTGTCTAGCACAAATGCCCTCCTCTGGGCCCTATTATGCCACATCCAGTGGAGTGCACACACACACGATGATTGAGGCATATGGTGCTGCTCCAAGTGGCAAGCTGACTGTGCCTTGTAAGTGCCGTCCATTGACCATTCACTGATTCCTCCACTTGCCAGTAAGTTGCAGTGAACCAATATGTTCACTGATGAGTGCCTGCCTCAACAGCAACTGCTGACCCCTGCTGATGAGCTGACATGATGCAGTTTGCAGTCATGCATCAGGACTGATATTTACCTGTAGCTGGGAGCTGGATTGGTGAGTGCCAGGATGTATCCACAAACCAATGGGCCTTCACTCTGTGCCTGTTGGACACCAGTCTGCTCCTAGATCCTCAACAATTTATCCTGGAACTCCAGTTCTGCCACAAGGAAGCATGTTGGAGTCTTGGCCCATGAAAGCATATACCATCAAGAAGGGCATACTCACTTGGCCTTCAATTCACCCTGACGGGCTAGATGGCATCTGCAGCTGAAGCAAGAAGCTGAAGCTACAGCAGCTTGTGATGCACTTGTGCATAAGTAGATCTTGTGCTGAAAAGCACTGCACCACAAAAAAGCCCGTGACATTGTCCTGAAGTAGGATGCGAAAAAACAGGCCCTGATATAGTGATGCATTGAATAGGTTTACCTAGTCATTTTTCTTTTCATTTGAATTTTGATATAAATACATAAGTTTGATTAATAACACATAAAAATGGTGTCTGTGACTCTAAAATGTATCCACGGATACTGTTCATTTACTATGAAAACAGCTAAACTGTAGGGGTGGGTGATATAACCAGTACCACAGTCCACAGCATAGATTTGTTCATAACATATCTTACACAAGTCACCACCAGCATCAACGTGATTTCTTGCTCTGTATGTTATCTAGTGCAATCATTAAACAATGGCACGGGCCAACGCCTAATGCTCCTGATCTTCCCAGAGCCTGAACAAATGATTGCAGATGTATTTGCTTAGTTATGATTATGTATTCTCATACTTATGGATATTCTTGCAATTATATGGCTGTAATATCTATGCATGATGTTGAGACTGTAGCCGGACCTGAAGGTTTTCTGTTTGGTGAAGTTTTCATTTTGTATTAATAAATTAAAAACTATAAGGACTCAGTATGCCCGGCAGTGCATCAACTCATCATGCATACACACCAACTCATGTAGAATTACAGAGGCTGAATGGGCAAAAAATCAAAAATCAAATCGTTATGCGAATAATCAAATGGAAAATTATCAACAATAATGCATGTGTGAATTATGTGTAATAATATTAACATGTGAAAGTATTCATATTTGACAGATATTTATACAAGACAGATTTGAAACATGAAATGCTGAATGGTAGAGTTTTATGCTATAAGTGTAAAATCATGTGCATCTAAGAAAAAAGAGAAAGAAGCCACAGGCGCACATACACACACATGCAGGATATTCATTATCATAGCATGTAGCTGTGGTACACATACACACACTTTCCTGTCCCCTCACCTATCAAACACAGTAACTAATCACTTTCTTGTCATACAGCTCATTTTTCATGCTAAATAAACATTGCAGGAATGGTGGAAGAATGCTGTGCGAAACTCTCCAAAATAACAACAACAATCAAGTGATTTATGAAGTGGAGGTGAATGGAGTGGAATTTTGGAGATGGCTTTAATCTTTTCTGCTCATTTTTTAAATTGCCTTGATTGTATCCCCAAAGAATGAAAGCAGCAAAAATGCATTTTACATCACCAAGTGGCAGACATTGCAGCTGTGTGACTGCTGATGACTGTCTTGGGTATAACACTTATCAAAAATCCTTCAGTGACTGGGATTTAGCTTTTGTGATTTGATCCCTAAAAGCTTTCAGAAAAACCTCAGCCCACGTCATGTGAGGTGATATCATGATGCTTGACTTGTTTGGTTACAAGTCATTTTTCTTACAGAACACACTAATCACCACATGCTCAGTTCTGTACTTTCAGCAACTAAAATTACAGCAAGCATTAGCATGCACGGGGAAAAAAAGAGCTAGCAGACAATACAGCATGAACGAAAATATCTAAGCAGCTCCAAACTAACCTAAAATCACTTCCCTTCACTGACGTCAGTCAAAGACCACATTTCAGAGTGAGATAACAAAAATATCAAACAGCCACAGTTGCCCCATATACCATCTATTGCATTTATAAATAAATTAGAAGTATCTGCATAGCAACATAAAGCTGATAGGCAACTAAACAAGTGAAGAATATTGTCACTCAAAAGCACATCTGATAAAACACCATGGAAATTAAATTGATAAATAAAACAGTTTAAGCAGTCAGCGTGAAATAACTTGCATTACTGGAGAAAACAGTTTGGACACGAATCCATTCTCCTGTCGTTAAAGGCTCAGTGACAGATCCCATTGTCTGGTTGATCAATATTTCATTTCCTATTGTCAAAGGTGGCCTGACATTTTGATGACCTTGACTTTGGTGGTGATTTGTATCTTGTTTGACTCCAGAATTTTCACCTCCAAACCCTGAAATCTACATAAAAATAAATCTACATATTGTAATTAAGATGGTGCTGAGTGAAAGATGGTGTTAGGAATTGGTTTTATATATATATAAAAAATTATTATTATTATTGTTATTATTATTATCAGTCATAAAAAATAACAGGGTATGTGATGTGTGAGTTTTATAATCCTGCATATTTTTGCATGGGCTAGAAGCACAATGAGGTAGCTGTGCCAAAAATATTGCAAATATTAACATACCAGTTAACTGTGTCAGAAAACATTTCAAGCATGCTTCTCACAGAAACAAGAAAAGAGAAGGAGATGCATATAAGACACACACACACATACACACACACACACACATACCTAATATTGTGGCACCGACACAACACCAGTGAGCATTGGTTTTCTTCACAGCAGGATTGGTTTACACATACACACACATACACACACACCACTGCAGCATGATCGGCTGTAAGATAAGTTCTATTACATATGTTCAGGCGTGTATGTGTGTGTGTGGGGGGGAGGGGTGAGATGTTGTATAACTTATCTTGTGTGTTCAGGGATGATGTGAAGTGCACTAACTGCTCCTCTGTATGCTCTTTGGATAGATGGATGAAATCCCTGTCTCACTTTGTCTCAATCAATGTTGTCTCAACAGTAACTGCAAACTATCAAATACAGGAAAAATATTACATAGGTAAATTCCAGTCAACTTAATTGTCATACAATTCTCACAGTAGATTTGCAGCATCATTCTATTTGTGTCGCTCTTCTTGCAACCCAGAATGATCCTGGATGATCCCAGATGATCCCAGGCGATCAAGGATAAGCCCTCATTTGTAACAAAATGGCTCACAGTTCTGACAGGACAGAGGTCACACATGAGTTATAAGATTAAACTTTTATTTTATATAACTGAAAAAATACAAAATAAAAAAAAATATCTAAATTAACTAAACACAATATTAAAAGGACAGAAAGATAATCAAACCATACTAATGGATGGTCTAACAGCACTTTGTAAGGCTCATCAGTCAGTCAGACCAGGTGAATATTATTCTCCCTGATGACCCAACTCCATCCTACAGGCTCCACAGGAACTCTCTCAGGGGTGTCACTGCAGTATATATACTAGAACCTAACTTCAACATGCTGGTCAAATTAATGAGGGTTTGACTGGAGGTACTCTGACCTGGGTTGAAATGATGCCAGACCTTTCCTGGCCTTAATGTCTCAGATCCTCCTCTCTATATTCTGTTGGTGGGGCTTGGGGAAACAATTGCCAAATGATTTTCCCATAAAAGTTTACAAATCTGTCTGCACAGTTTAACAATCCAGAACTCGTTCCTAGAAAGAGATCTGGATATCTATAACTCGCAATCCTGCTTTATGAATAGAATATTAGAAGAGACATTACCTGATGAGCTGTAGCTGCAGAGATTGACTCTTCAACTGAGGATTTAACAGATGCAACGAATATTAGTTAGGATACAAAGGAATTTATCTATCAGGTGGCACCTTGATCATTTTGTACATTTTGGTACACAGATCCAATCCTCATATAACAAGGAATGAAGCAGGCCATTTAATCAGAGCAACAATTGTTGATGCATCAGGCTGTAAAAAGGTCAAATATGTACACGCATACATTCATACAGAGACACACACACATATAGACTAGCTGATCAATACAAAGACAAATGTTTGGTGTTGTAAATATTAGAAATTAACTGTACGTGCTTGTACTTGATGATAAAGAATTGAAATCTTGGTACCTTCATGCACTGCTGCAGCCTGAGTGCAACGTAGGCGGTCCAGCAATCAGTCTCAGTCTCCCACTGAGACTTGCCAGAGGGGAAAGAATGTAAAAATATTACTTATTTACATCAACATTTGCAGGTGTTATTAAGTGGTATATATCAAAATGATAAGAATAAAAAATAAGCACATTTGTAGTCACACAGCTGCATGTAAAGTAAGCTTGTTTTGCATAGAAATACGTACAAGCATACTTTGAATGGATTTTCCAATGACAGAGCCTAGTTTGAAGCCAGTCACAGTGAGCAGCATGTCTCCTTTATATTTGGAAGTATGAGACATAAAGAGAATGTATCTTAATTGAAAAGTGGGCTCTCAAATCTTCAACATGATATTAATATGACAAAAAGAGAGGTGAGAAGAAATAGCAATTAAAGAAGCTGTTATATAACTTTCTTCTCATTAAAAACAGCTAATCAATCTTCTTCTACCTGATGGATATGACACTCATAAACGTCCCAGGAACAATCTGAATGTGCAAGAATACTATATTGAAAGCCATCTATCTTTCTTTAAATCCCATTTATCTCTATCTGCCCCAGCTGCATATCAGCCATAACTATAAAGTTACAGGTATACGCAAAGAATGTGAACGGAAAGAAAAGACTTTCCCATTATGGCCTCTTGCATGACTGGTCATTTGACACGTACATGGTACATACATACATGGCTGCCATAGAAATGATTCCATGCTGTCCATGAGTCTCATGAATGAAACAGGAAAGTGCTTTAAAAGTGGGTTTTGGCTCAGGTAAATTTGCCTCATTCATCGTATGTCATGTCATGCAGAAAAAGAGAACTTGTAGCACAGTTATTTGTACATAACAATCGCAACAGACTGGATAATAAGATAGTAAGGAAACTTGAGGGAACATTGAGATGTTCCAACCTTTATGAGTGCATTTTTGATCTAATTTAAACCATGTAATGAGATTTCATGTCAGTGAAACATGTCTTATCTTTTAATTTATTCTCTTCCTTTCATTTTTCTTTTGTATTTTCATGGTTAGTGACAGAGTAAAATGCACCTGACTTCTCAAATCAAAGATCTTTCTTTCCATGAGCTGGAATTTCTCTGAATTAAAACTTTTGTCAGTAGCAAGGTTTGGGCTTAACTTTCTGCATGTTATGGAAATCGGATTTGCTGGCTATTGTGGTAGCAGGTAGATAAGGGTTGATATTATCCATTACGCTGACTTTGGAAAAAATACAAGGTAAACTTCAAATTAGTTATGACTTGCCTTGCACAAAAACATGAAGAGAATTTTATTTTTTAAATTTTTTATTTATTAATTTATTTTTTATGTGTTATCTGCCTTGAAGGGTGAGATTATAGTTGCCAAAGCATGTATATCTTAAATAAATAAAACTAATTAAAAGGCTTAAAAATTACATTATGCAAGTTAAATGTACACACTGGGGCAAAGAAATTAAAATTAAATACAATACAATAAAATCAGATTCCTTGATGTGAGTAGTTCTTGCAATGTGTTCGTACTTCAGTTTTAAGCAGATAATGATTTTTATGACAATTTTTTTTCTTTTTTTTTTTTTTTTTNTTTTTTTTTTTTTTTTCATTATTTGAAGGTGAAGTCACAACTTTTATTGGCTAAATGCCTTAATAATCATGTTCCATGATGGCATACCCATATACTGCTGGTAGTCTTTTGCTGCTCGAATTGTGTATTTGTTTTCTATTGATTTTGTAATTGTACATTTCATTTAGTCATCATGAGGTTGTAGCTGAGGTGATGACTGAAGGTTCAGAACCTGAATCAAACAGGTGTTAAAGGTAAAAACAGGTAATGCACTTGATCAGCATGTGTAAGCTGTGTAAACGCAACTTTTGGCAAACTCGATCTCCGTAAATATATAAATATATATATAGTATGTATATAGGGGAAAATTATGAAAGCAGTCTTGAAGCTGTAAGGGTGGAAAGCCATTTTCTTTTGTACCCATTTTCCCAGTTTTTGGACATAGGCAGTCAAATGAATATTTTTGTTTTTTGTTTCACTTATTTGATACGAAAGGTATTTTTAATACAGGCTTTTGTTTAGTGTTTGAACCAAGCCCATCCTGATGATACTTCTAGTTAAGTAAGAATAAAATGGATTGCTTAAACTAAACATTCTGTCCTGATCCTTGAGAAAAGAAGAAAGTCTCATTTGTGTTACGTGTAGGTTATCCGCAGACCATGCATGACATGTTGGAAAACCTTGATGTTCATCCATGAGGGTAACATTAGAAGAAACAACATTTGCCATTACCTGACATGAAGGAAATCATGAGTTGCAGCTTCACACTCCTCCAGGTTCTTACGTACAAGTGATACTTTCACAGAACCTGCTGCCTTTTTTAAACTTGAGCCTGAAATGAGCAAGAAATTTATTTTCAGAGAGAAAGTGAACAGCCCACAATTATCAATGATGGATTATGTTTTCTGAGGTGCAAGGATATCTGTCAGTGCGATGTGAGTTGCAGTTTCAAACACAATAGTATACTTCGTGCTGTGGAATAGAATCAGTCGATGGCAGAAGTAATACAAAAAAATTGAAGATAGAAAAAAAAAATTTAATAGCAGACATTCCAACGCAGAAAAATAAGTTCCTTGTCATAACTGAACATAAAACTAAAAACCATCTAGAAAGACCTGAGCACCCTCTTGGTTTCAGTTGTTTCTACAAACCCAATTGACATTTCAATAGATCTGAGTCTTGTTTTGGAAAAAGCAGATATGAAAGTGATATATGGAGTGGAGCAAATCAAAACGAGCGAGAGAGAGGATGTTGGAATAAAGAGGCCTGTAGATGATGAGGCCGTCATTCTTGACAACATGCTGCTCTTTTCAAACAGAGATGCTTTACCAAACACTGACTGTCATGTCTCAGAGCAGCTTTGTATTTTTGACATTTACCATGTCCTCCAAGGGTAATTGAACCTTAAACAATGAGCCGTTAATGTTTTCAACATAAGCTGGATTTTTCATTTACTCAAGTGTTTTTCATATTTCTTACTCATGCTGAAAGGAATATATCTGCCATGGACAAAGATTACCCAGAACACAACAGAGTGGAATCAAGAGCCAGATGTCAAGATGGCAACGCTCAGTGATGCAGCTAGAGAGGAATGTGTGACTGAGACAGATGCTGTCTGTCATGAGATGGTCGAAAAGAGTGAATCTACACATGAACATGTCATTAGCCACACACACAGGAGTTTACTGCACTTCAGTTTGATGTTTTTAAGCTGCTGCTATATTTTATTTGATTTATTATTTATCTTCAGATTCCCATAATGAAATTAATCTCTTAAAAATCTGTTTTAGTTGCAGTTGTTTTGTGAAATGTCACCATCTTGGACAGCCAAGATTTTAGAAGAAGAATCTGCACATGCGGCAGAGAGAGAGAGAGAGAGAGAGAGAGAGAGAGAGACTCTTTCCTGTGTGAAATGTCTATCCTTAATGAATTCATAGTTGTACTCTTTCCAGTTTGAGCCTTTTAACCTCAGCAAACATTGATTCATTAAGGAAAACAGTGTTATCATGTACAGATGTGGACACAGTATCACTGATACCTGTGTAAAGTAATACAATAATACAATCAAATACAGTACAGCTGCAGTGCAATAAACACATTGTGAAGCTTATTATATACTTTTAATTATTATTATTGTTTTTTTAGATTGTGAAAAACATATGTATTCTATTCTATGCTATGGTCGTTTCTTAAGACTGCAAATTGTAATGTACACAACATCAATATACAGTACTACTAGAAGTTGTTTACGGACATAGTTAAGGACAGAGGAACTTCCTCTGCTGCTTTAGCTGAAATCTCTAGGATTATGTACATCGTTGCCATCTATTAGTAATTAAAATTATGTTTGAAGCAGTTTAAACTATACTAAAGAGGGCAGAACATGAATTGTGCTTGTGACATTGTCTTGCTGGTTCTTGTTTTATTGATATATCCACATGACTAATGCAGGTTTCCAACTTTCCAAATAATTTGAAAAAAATATATTTACCATAAGGAAGATGAACATATAACTCAAACTTCTGAGTTGTCCTCATTACTAGATTAACCTGTTTACTGTAAACTATGTATAAAAAGAAACTAATAAATTTGGGGTGCTTTTGAAAGCAAAATACCTATGAAAATGAGTTTAGACTGTATAATTCATTTTAAAAATTAAGCTACTTTGTGGTGAAAATTAGCAAAACAACAGGCCTTAACAATCTCATTTGGGGTGGAAGACAAATCTACTCTGTTCTAGAATTCAAAATTTGTAGAAGGGTGAACATACAGTGCAATACATTCAGCATACTGTGTGGAACCAAGATACACAGGAAGGTTGAGGAGAGTCACCACATTCAACCTCACTGTTGTCACACCACAGCTGTATCACCAAGCTGCCTCAACCACTGACAAAGCCTGGCAGTAAGTACACTGTGGCAGGTCTGAAATCCCAGCGGTGGCATGCTCAGGGCCACTGCTAAACTGATGAGGATCGATGATAATGGTCAGGCAAAGGTACAATAGGCAGTATTTCACCAGTGCTGCATCAGACATCAGTCATCTTTGAGTCATCCTTGGCTGTGTTGTCATGTTGGGGCTGCAGCAAGGTGAATGATATATATACAGTACGTTGCATTGATTAAACTCATCCTCATTGGCTGAGCAGGTACATGGAAATAAGATTGTGCATGGTGTTCAGCACATGAATGACCATGTAACCTTTCATGTTGAGTAAATAACTCAAAGTCAGAGGCTTAAAAAAAAACATCAAAGGTGAAATCAGAAGGTTTTTACAGAGCACCAAAAATTCAACTCTGCCCATAGGATTTTAGTTGAATTCTGAAAGATCCCACTAGATGTCATGATTGAAAAATGCAATAATAATATAGGTAATTACATAGATAATTATAAATAACAGATGCAAATTTAATTTAAGCACATTTTCAGTAATTCAGTAAAGGACTGGCGAGGCTGATATGCAGTGCTTATATGTAGCTCTGCTCCCAGTAGGAGAGGCTCTTCAACTCTGATCGACATGCTAATAAACCAATCAGGTTCTCATTTCCTGCTCATCAGCCAATCAAACTATTTGTTCCTGTCTCAGTTACATGCTGGGACCATACAGTACCATTGTGTGTGTGTCTGTGAGAGAGAGAGAGAGAGAGAGAGAGAGAGAGAGAGAGAGAGAGAGAGATCATCACAACAACTTAAATAGGGAGTTGATTTTGAGATAAAGCTGATGAGAAGTGTGCTGCAGAAAGACCTGCCTGCCTGCCTCTGCCTGTTATATCCTTCAGTTATAAGTTATTCATAGACTACTGTTGTTAACCTGTGATTGAACAATCAATGTTAACAGAAAGGGTTTAACAAAGGACCAATTGCCATCACCCACACACTACCCTTTTTATTTTGATTATTAGAAACCCATGTAAGATGAAATTTAGCTGTACATTTCTTGAACATATTTAATGCATCAAATGACCATGAGTTCTGTCAGTCCTGTATTTACTGTATCACTCTGGAAAGCAAGAAAACATCTTATAGCTCCGATAACTTACATGTCAGTCTGAAGAGCTTAGATAATGGACAGCTTTGAGGTTACTGGTATTTAACCTGACTGGACCAAAAGAAAATGTGCAGAAATCTGTTATATTTGTCATTTACCACACAGCAAAGGATTATTGAGCCAGTTCACAACAGGCATTCAAAAGAAGAACTTTTACTCAAAACTGATCATCTGAAAGAATTATTTTCTATTTTTAGGGGTTTACAGATCCCAACCACAGTGAATGGTTCAGAGTGATCTGTGCTACCTCATAATATCACAGTACTCTTGATATTTATACTAGACACCTAGCCAGTCCTGAGGAAGTGAGTTAGTCTGTGGGGATTACAAATTCAAAGCAGAGACTGACAATAGAGAGCTGAAGTTAGAGTGAGGAGACACAGTGAGGTGTGCATGGCGATTTGCTTCAACTGTTGTTTTGTTTAGTGTCACACTGGACAGCAGGAGTTCCTGTGAGACTGCAGGTCCTGCATCAGTGCTTCCAAATCTGATGTTTTAGCACCAAGACTTCAGGGCCTGTTTTGTCAGAGGCAGCTTTGTTTTTTTGTGATTTTTTTTTTTTTTTTTTTTTTTTTTTGATGGAATCCACATTTGGGAATCAACTCAACAAAGACAAATTATACGGAGTCAGACATTTGGCCTGACCTAAACCTTGAGCCAGACGTTGTTGTTAGAATTCTAACAAGTTTTGAAACCAGTGAGTGGCATTATTTACTCAGGGCTCCTGAGGATGGAAAACAGGGTGAAACCATAAAATATTGTAATAAATAGTATTTATGTAGCACCTTTGTGAAACAGTTATAACACATTACACAGCAAAAGTTAATAAACAGAAGGACCAACATGAATTCAACATGATGAGCATAATTCATAGGAGATGGAGGAGGAGCAGGTGATCGAAGACTTTCTCCCATTTTCTCTTATTTCTTGTAATTTGTTAAAAGAAGCTAAGCTCAGTGACATTGAAAATAGGTTTGCAATGGCCACTCATCTCTGGGTCAGTGAGAACACTTTGTATTGATTGGTGTGGCCGATTCCACAGTACTGAAGTGTTTTTTCAGCTATAGCTTGGTTATTTGGCTGCGTGCTTCAGATGAATGTCACGCTGAAAGAGCCTCCAGTGCCGTTGAAGAGAAATGGCCTCATTGCAAGCAGTAATGTTTCCATGCTATGGGACCTTTGCTCTTTGGGTCTCTTAGGGTCATCACACTGAATATGTTTATTGATCAGATCCTGATCCAGCAATTCTCAAAAGATGTTGTATTGCTATAATAACAGATTTAGAGGAGTGTGCATCCACTGCACTGGTGTGTGTTCTCTGAGCACTTGCTGCTCAATAGATAGGCATAATTCATGTTTTTTTTTATTGTGTGATGAAGTGTGTGGCTCTAAAGATCACCGGTATGCAGTGTTTATAAGGAACAGGCATTGAGAGCAATAAAAATGCCACCTCTGCTGTTTTGTTTTGTTTTTTTTTTCTTTTAAGCCAGATGTGAAATTCAGTGTTATCACATTTGTAGCAACTAGTCTTTTGAACTTTGTCGCTGGTATAAAAAATAATTAAGTTTGATGGAAATAATTGTTTGTCATTTAAGACCTCAAGGCAAGGACATGAAAAAAGGACATTTAAAAGGGTTGCAGTGCACTAAATGAGCATCTGAGCGTGTGTGTATCTGTGCTCACTTGTGTGTTGATGATATTGTCTAACCAACTGAATCCATTAAAAAGATTTTTAAGATGTATGTAGCCAGCTGACAGTCTTTCAACACTGGAGATCAGAATATTATGGCTGCTGTTATCATATTGTCAAGCCAACAGGACACGCCACACATCAGCCCACACAAGCATTCATAGTAAACAGCATTTATGCAATGTCTTTCTCTCTCTCACACACACACACACACACACACACAAACTGCTGGCCATTAGAAGGAATATGCTACTGCTAATGGACTGTCACTCATTAGAAAGTACTAAGCCAAATGCTGAGAAAATATTACATAGAGATTTATCAAATACTAATAAAACAACATATTATAATGTATAGGCCAAATACAAATGGCTTATTACTCAATAAAACCTATGGCAGAAACAAACAAAATATGAGCATAAGAAAGAAAATCTTCCAAAATACAACCATGTGCTAATGCCGCATCACAGAATTAAATAAACTCATGGGAGTTATTCAGAAATAATAATCTGTTTGCTAACAGAGCTTTGCACATTATGAATAATACAAATAGGAGGATTCAAATGGAAAATTTGGTTGAATGCTAACATGGCATCACAATGAAATATACATGAACTGGCTGATTTTAATATATTATGAAAACTCACGAGAAACTGCATAATTAATACTTGGTGTCACATGAAAAAATCATTCTTATATAGCATTAGAACAGCCTAATGTGAACATAGCATAACATCACCTCAGGCAAAAAACAAAAGTCAGAGTACACAAGGAAGAATCGATATAATGCATCCTTCAGGGCTGTGATGAAGAGCTACGTTTTCTTCATGCTCTTCTTCACCACATATTACGATAAAATATTGGACCCAACAAAAAAGAACATAATGCCAAGTGAATGTTTTCTATTTTGCTCTGTTATAGCTGAGATAAACTGCAACATCCTATCACTGATGATTTGCCTGCCAAAGCAGTTACCTGCAGCGTGTTAGCTCATTTCTCTGAGAACAGAACGCTGGATAGTGTAAGAAGCCGAGTCAAAACATCAGGCGGTATTGTCGTAATATCGGAACAACAAGACAGCATCCTTCAAATGTGTGTTAGGTAAGAAGACAGAAGAGAGTCAGCCACATAAAAAAACAAACAAACATGATAACGGGATAGCATCACAAGGGCAAAAAGACAAAAGACAAAAGTAGATGAAATGTGACAAGAAGGAGGTAAGTTGTGTGTGTAAAAGGAGCCTTATAAGAGATGAAATTACAAAAAAAAAAATCAAATGGATGTCAGAGCTTAGCAACACTTTGACTGAAGCAGTTCCTCTTTGTCCCTATTCCACTGCTGTGGCCTTCAGCTGAAAAGAGAGGAAGAGTACACAGCAGATGAAGAAATGAGGAGGAAGTTGGGGAGGGGATGATTATGAAGAGATAATGGAGTTGCAGAAAGGGCAGAGAGCTTCAAAACAGAGGAGGAGGACATGGGAAAACAGGAGAAGGAAAAGGAGGAGAAGAGAAGAATTAAAAATGGAAGCAGAGTATAGAGGAATACAATAGCAGGGAGTTTGACCAAAAAAGAAGGTGAAAGTAACAAGCAGAAAAGGGAAGAATGGAGTGAGGAGAGGAGAGGAGAGGGAGCAGAAAGAAGGGAGGGTAGAACGTAGAGGAGAGATGGAGTGTTTTAATTAGTTTCCAAATTCTTGTTTGTGTGCTTAACATTAATCCATGGTGTAATTATTTGATTACACCAAATACTAATGCTATCATATTACTCATACCTGTCATTGGCCTCCACCAAAATGACAAAATAAATTAGAATGATCTTGGCTTTTAAATATTTACTGTAAAATTAAATCAGAGGAAGATAATGAAGACAAGAAGTGAAGCAATTAAGAGAGAGAGGCAAACTATCAGCAGGTTTGACTATATCAGTTCATATGATTTCATGCTGATGTTTCATTTTTTTACAACCNCCCCCCCCACACACACACACACACACAATTGAGCTGTTTTTAATTTGGTCTTAATTGATTTATATTCCATTAAGTTGCAGTAGAATTTCAGTGTTTTGAGCAAATAAGATGCATAAATAAACACACCTCTTTCCCATGAAAAATGTAATGATAATGCACACACTGGTAATTCCACCAATGTGCAATTTGCAGTGACTGACCTATAACTGTGGGAACTTAGACTACAGAGTGTTTGTGCCTGTCTTTTTTTTTTTTTTTCCAAAGGCCCAATCGAGATCTTTTCATGTAAAATTTGATGTACAGCCCTTTATGCTGCTCACAAGTAAGGCTGATAACATTCAGCTATGCAGTATCCTTGAATCGTGAGCAATTTCTACACTAATGCTGGACAAAGAAGTGGCAATCACTTTGAATATTTTCCAATACTGAATACAACAAGAAGTCCTTGGTGAGAAAACTATTCAGATTTTACCTGAATAGCTGCATTTCAGTGAAATTCTCCAATGAAAGTACACTTCTCGCCTACTAATTAATCCTAAAGTAAATTCAAAATGAATGCATGGAACATGGAATATTTATTAGCAAAAATGTCACATCAAAAATTGGGAGTCAATAACCTTTTTGTCTTTACATTTTCAAAGTTCTTTAACTTTACTTTTAAAAAAATATATATATATAATAAATCAATTAAGAATTCACAGCAGCTTTCTAAGTCCAATACAGAATTCTCAATAAGTTGGCAAAAAGAGTTTTCTGAAATTTATTCATTCATTCTGGTGTGCGTGTGCGTGTGTGTGTGTGGGAATGTATGGGAACTGGATAAAGACTCAAGACAAATTAATATACTTACAGGCAATTAATATGCCTTAGAAAATCTATATTGCATTAATACTGAACACACAAATACACTTGCACAAAGTGATTCACCAAATAAAACATAGGTTAAAAAAAAAAAGCATTGATTCATAGAACCAGCACAAGCAGCCAGCACCAACGGCTCTGTTAATCAAAAAAAATTATGTTATTAAGGATTGTCATGGCAATGCATAAAACCAACTATTAATCATCATCAAAGCAATTATTTGCTGGGGCAGTTGAACACCCATGTGTGCAAGAGCACACACACACACACACACACACACACCTGATGTTTACTGCTTACTGTTGCAGGTGAAATGTTCCAGGTTTACCTCAGATGAAAGTTTGCATTGTAAAATGAGAGAGCAAGGAAGCAGACCATGGGCAGAGAAAAGGTGGAGATGAGACGAGACAGCAGAGATGAAGAAGTGACAGTGGGGAAGAGGAATGGATATTACCCTGTCTGTCCTCACAGTTATTATGCATTTCAAAGTCTTTAAAATCATTAAAGAACTTTATTACATTTTCTTGGCTTCATAAGCACTTAATTCAGCTGCACCATTACTAAAAGCCATTACATTAGATGTCAAAACACACACATCCTCATTCAACACATTTAATGTTTGTATTGTCTTTAATGCTGAATTTATGTGTTGACAGCGGTGTCAGAATTTGTGTGCTTTTTCCACTCATCAGCTGCAGAGACGAACTATTAAGTTGTCATGGCAACCTTTCTGCATCTACCGTTATCATCACCTGTTTGCTGTTACTGTTAACATTTATTTTGTTATAACGTCCATACTTCCAGAAGAAGCGGCCGAATATTTGAATTTCTCTTATTTTTTTCCCCTCTCTCTTCACTTGTCTACTAATGAGGCAATGCTATAAGTTGTTCTGGTAGATAAGCTGAAGAGGTTTATGTATTAGTGTTCGTTTTATAGTAAACAGCTTGATGGTGTTATTTAAAATTATTTAAAATAGTTTATTTGCAATATACTGTATGTACAAGCTAATTGAATGTTGTTTCACAGATTACATTCTATGTATTTATTTTATATACATGCTATATATAATTTTTTTATAGTTATTTACAGTAACAAATTACAATGTAAGAGTGTTAAAGTACAAAAAGGTATTTACAGTGTATTAATATTAAGATTAGCAAATGACAAATGCTGAAATGTTTTTTTACATTGTGTTTATTTTCAGTTTTCACTCCATACCAATGTTGAAGAGTCCACAGTGAAAGACCACAAGATTACTACACCTCTTCATCATTGGGGGAGTTTAACTTGATGTTAAGTTAGGAGTTGTTACACTTTTAATGAGAACATTACCATGTTACACTTAGGAGAATCTTCCACTGATTTTATGGCCTCAAGTAACATTCACCCTTATATATGTCCAATGACAATTATCTGTAACCCAAAATACATCAAACTACTGTCCTGTCTAAAAAGTGACATCAACTCATCCTGCTACTGGCTGTAATCCAAACAAACATCCTTAATTATCATACGAAATGCTTAAATATTGCTTGATCTGACTTTTGATCTGCTTTCTCAGGAATGATGATAAGATCCATCTGTTGAGGAAGACATTAAATACTGGAAAGAGTTTACTTGTATTTCACACTGCAGTTTTTAACCAGAAATTTGCTGGGGAGGATGATTTTTTTCATCCTAAAATAATGGATCTATCGAGTGTAGCACATTACTTTGAATGGGAAAATCATTCAAATTCAATACAGAAATTGCCAGATAAAAGCCTAAGTTCCTCTCATTCTAACAGAATACTAAAGGGCTAACTGACCCAATGTTGCCAATTAGAAATAACTTTACTTGTAAATTCAAGTACTTTATTTTAAATGGAAGAAGATACTTTTTTGTATCACAGGAACTTTTTAAGAACTCAGAAACTACAGGCCCTTTTTTGATTCCGACAGCTCAGGAAAAGCTGGGGAGCAGACATCATTGTTAGTCAGATGTAACCTTCCCCCCAGCTAACAAGTGCCAATTTTAAATACTCATGTCTAGTTTGTTTTTGTACACAGCAAAACAAAAAGGTTGTGTAGCAAAATTCAGAATTACTCATAATGCAAATCAATGCTGTGAAAAAATACATTTCGAAGTAAGGCCATGCAAAAAAAAAAAAAAAANAAAAAAAAAAAAAAAATCTGTGACTATAATAATCAAAGTAGCTCTAATAGACATGGCACTGGGTGCTATTCTGGGACTCGCAGAGACTCGACATTAGACAATAGCTAAATAATGTTTTCATCTCCAGGTTTATGGAAAGCATATTTGAATCCTAGATTGTAGGTTTTCAACTCATCACTGTCTTCATCAATTTCTGAAACCAGAATATCCAATCAGTTAAGCCTGTCAATCAAACACACCAGCAAGCACACCAAAAATCATACTTTTCTGTATGCCCTGATATTGCTGTAGTGAAACTCTCACACTCACCACTAAGTTACAATATTCATTTTACATATCAAAGAGAAGTTGAAGGACTTCACTGCCTGGAGTGAGAGTTTTCTTGCAGCCAGCATCTGATGACTGAAGGAGCTGCAGCTTGGGGCACTTCTGCTCTGGCTGCAACAATCGGTAGTTATCTGGCTGCAGTTACTTTAGCAGCATGTAAATGATTGTATATTTAACCCTCAATTCTTAATTTTATTGGTTCTGCTTTGGGGGGGGG
>VXCM01003436.1:12038-31278 GCA_014773175.1 Lucifuga dentata
GGGGTCGGTCTGGGTTCACGCACACTTAACATGATGGTGGACCACAGAATGCAGATTTAACCACGAGGAGCCGCAGACAGGAAGTAACCTGACTGTCATGACATCATCATTTTGGGGAAAAAAGCTCCTTGCTGTCTGTATTATTACAACGTTTACACGACTGTACATTTTACATTTGGCCTGTTACGGAGTCCTGAAAGTCCGGTTTTGTAGTGAGACTTTTTAAACCTGCGTCTAATAAAAATCAACACGTTTCAGGAATTTTCTACACAAGCGTCAGAATCTGGAAAGAGGCAGAATGACGACATCACAATCAAGGAAGAGACATGGGCGTCCGGTCCAGTCCGGTCTGTAAAACCCTCTGAGGGACTCGTCAGATCCAGCAGCTCGCCACTACCGAGACGGTTACACAGGAAGTCAGAGGAAAGACTTCCTGTGTTATCACCTGAACATCTGATTTAGAAAGATTAGAGGATTTGGCAAAATAACAGGAAAACTAAAACATGGTTTTATGTTTTGAAAATGGTTTTCAGTAACGTCTTTAATGGATTTAAACATAGTAGAATCAGCGGGATGGCCCTTTAACAGAGCTGCCTCTGAGGCTGTTTTATGAAATTACATGGAATGAGACGAGTCGCTCTAATTGCCTTGTAAGTATTGCAGAAAGCAGCTGGAGATTAGCGATAGCAGCTAATTAGCGGAGTCAGAGAGGAAATCAAAGCGTCGGGTTTCTGCCATCATTACAAACCGTTATGAAGCGCCGCTGCTCATATTTGTGGATTTTTTAGCAGAACCCTGTTTGTAGGAGGCTCTGGCCTGCAGCAGTCTTCATGCAACACTGCAAAGGAGGATTTTCCCTCAGAAACACGCCGCCGTTAGCCGCCTGACGCGCTTATGAAAATGATGACGTCTATAGAAGGCCTTTTGTTGGAGCTGGAAATCATTTCTAACACGTGGAGATCCCCAACATAAGTCTATACTTTATATTTGTAATCTTTCTAAATCAAATGTTCAGGTGAGACATGTTTTAATTTCTCAGTAGAAGTCGTCTTCTCCTGGGACTAGATTACCTGGCGGAGACGTACATTTTCCTTCCATGTAAGTCGGTGTTGGATCAGTTAAATTAAGTAATTTGATAACAAACTGAACAGACTTTGTGTTTGCTGTGATGGATTATTTATCTGAAACACGTTTCATGTCTCTACAAGTTGATTTTTATGTTGTACTGGAATTAACGGAAACCAATGTTAGTCTGGAATGTAGGAAAAACAATTGTAATATTTACCGCTCCAGTAGCATGTTTAGGGAAATGGTTCTCAGTAATGTAACACATATATGGGTTGTATTTACATGCAAAATCACCGGTATGCTCCTTTAACTGGGAAAGTGTCTTTTTCCGCCTCCACCTTTAGTTTGAAACACACAGCAGGCAGCAATTTAGCGTGTGTAACGTGGGCGTAATGATACGTTTGTTACCGACGGGAAAACCTGATCACAGCTGACAACCACCAACACGTAACACGACCCGACCGCCGCCACGGAGCGGCGAGGCCTCCGCTCATCAACGGCTTCCCCTCTGGGTGGTAAATTACAGCAGAAACGACGGACAGAAGCACGGAGGACAACGTGTCCGTCTCAGCAACTTCAACATGTACATCTCAGCAACTTAACAAAGGACAGGGACAACGTGTCCGTCTCAGCAACTTAACGAAGGACGGGGGACGTGTCCGTCTCAGCAACTTAACGAAGGACGGAGGACAACGTGTCCGTCTCAGCAACTTAACGAAGGACGGAGGACAACGTGTCCGTCTCAGCAACTTAACAAAGGATGGAGGACAACGTGTCCGTCTCAGCAACTTAACGAAGGACGGGGGACAACGTGTCCGTCTCAGCAACTTCAACATGTACATCTCAGCAACTTAACAAAGGACGGGGACAACGTGTCCGTCTCAGCAACTTAACAAAGGACGGGGACAACGTGTCCGTCTCAGCAACTTAACAAAGGACGGGGGACAACGTGTCCGTCTCAGCAACTTAACGAAGGATGGAGGACAACATGTCCGTCTCAGCAACTTAACAAAGGACAGGGCACAACGTGTCCATCTCAGCAACTTCAACATGTACATCTCAGCAACTTAACAAAGGACGGAGGACAACGTGTCCGTCTCAGCAACTTAACGAAGGACAACATGTCCGTCTCAGCAACTTCAACATGTACATCTCAGCAACTTAACAAAGGACGGAGGACAACGTGTCCGTCTCAGCAACTTAACGAAGGACAACATGTCCGTCTCAGCAACTTCAACATGTACATCTCAGCAACTTAACAAAGGACGGAGGACAACGTGTCCGTCTCAGCAACTTCAACATGTACATCTCAGCAACTTAACAAAGGACGAGGACAACGTGTCCGTCTCAGCAACTTAACGAAGGACGGAGGACAACGTGTCCGTCTCAGCAACTTAACAAAGGACAACATGTCCGTCTCAGCAACTTCAACATGTACATCTCAGCAACTTAACAAAGGACGGAGGACAACGTGTCCGTCTCAGCAACTTAACGAAGGACGGAGGACAATGTGTCCGTCTCAGCAGCTTAACGAAGGACAACATGTCTGTCTCAGCAACTTCAACATGTACATCTCAGCAACTTAACAAAGGACGGAGGACAACGTGTCCGTCTCAGCAACTTAACGAAGGACGGAGGACAACGTGTCCGTCTCAGCAACTTCAACATGTACATCTCAGCAACTTAACAAAGGACGGAGGACAACGTGTCCGTCTCAGCAGCTTAACGTCGTCCCTGATGCTCTTTGCAGTTACAGCGATGCAGCTAAAGGCGCTTTCTGATCCGTAACTACACCAGGAGCAACTTTAAAGGACCATGCCGCATTTTACACGTTTGAAAAGTCTTGAATTCTCGCTCTTCCTGTTTTTACACCAATCAGCGTAAGTTTGGTCTTGCGAGCTCCGCCCAGCCGTTCCTGAAGCGGACTCAGTGCTAAAGCTGCTTCAGGAACTCTGGAGGAGTTCTGGAACGTTCCGGCTCGCTGTTCTCACGTGAGTCTGTCTGGGAATCTGAATCAGGTCTGAGGAGGAACTTTGTTATGCTTTCTGTTTCAACGACGCGTTCTTAAATGATGTTTTCCTGGACAAAAGCAGGACCAGCAAATCAGAAGAAAAATGTTCCGTCACGTCTGCTACAGGATTTGTTGTGTTTTTACAGAGCAGCTTTTCAGACGGTAAATGAAAGACGGATCTGCTGAAAAGTAAAAGGCTGCAGTTTGTGGTCAGGAAGCTAATGGCTCTTTAGACTAATTGTTGGCGTGATGTGCTTTGTCTTGGAGGTATGGGTGACGTACGTACGAGCTAATTAGCCACCAAACCAGGCCAAGCAACGACTGAAATAAGGTCAGGAAATATGCAAATTAGTGCTGCTCTCATTTATACCTTCTGTTTTTTAATAAGTCCATAAAGTCAGGCTGAACTCGTTAGACAGGACTTTAAGATGAATCACGCTAATGACGCTTCACACAGCCTTTTTTTGGGGTTTTTTTTTGTTTTTTTTTTGGTCAGCATTATATAGCGGGAACAAAGTTGAAAGGTGCATCATATTGAATGCTTTGTTCTATTTCAAGCTGTGCTATCAAAAAAAAATAAAAAATTTAATTAAATCCCATGAACGGAGCAGCAAAGTTTATGAAACACAGACGCCATGTTTTTCCTGCTGGTCTGCCCTGAAAAAGTACTCAATACTTTACTGAAGTACAAGTATCAATACCACACTGTATGTTAACGTCCTGCATTCACGATAATTCTTAAAGGAACATACTGATGGTTTTGCATTTTGAAGTCCAATAAATACTACCTGCAAACCATTTTCCCAAAACATAAAACCGTGTTTTTGGTGCAAGCACATTTCAAGTTTCTATAAGTTGATTTTTTATAACTTTCTGGAATGAACTGAAACCAAAGGCAGTCTGGAAGGTAGGAAAAACAATTCTAATCTTTTTGAAAATGTAACGTGTATGTTACCGGGTATGCTCCTTGAAGTTAAAGTAAATAAGTCTGAGCTATCAGGAGAGAAAATGCTAATGAGCGTCTTTTTGTTCCTGAAAGTAAGAAAACACTGATTATAAAGTCAGTTCCCTTTAAACCTGACTCCTTTTCTCTCCCACGCACAATGAACGGTGAACAGCATTGTTAAGTAAAGAGGTTTTAGTGAGCTGTATCAGGATAAGCTCAGACTCTGAGGTCAAAGGTCACCATGGCGGGGGGGGGGGNGGGGGGGGGGGGGGGGGGGAAGGGATCCAATCAAAACTCATTTTCCCCTTTCAGTCTTTACTTCTTTTCTTTCTGACCACTTTGTCCCTCTAAGCTGTGTTTCTGCAGGGAAGGTTTTGCTGAGTGCACAAAATACACAAATCACACTTGCTGCTACACACTTTCACACCTGGAAGCCTCCAAATACAGTCTGCAGTACTATATTATTATTATCATTATGATTATTATTAAAGTACTGGACCAAAGTACCCTTGAAAATCTCTGTTTTGATGATTTTCTAATTTCCTCCACGCATATCAAACTCTTTCATCCACAGCATTTATGTGACAGCTGCAGTAACAACACCATAGCAACCACCTAGCAACACCATCAGAAACACTGCTCTCCCTAACAACCCCCAAACACTCCAACAACCACCTAGAAACACCTCAGCAGCAAAACGCAGCAGCTTGTGTTTTTTAAAGTTCGGCTGTTTCTGGTTTCCTGTTGTGACGTTTGTCAGTCAGTAACTTTACACGTGTTCTAATTTATTTGTCTGTACTACAATTAAGGAAGTAATGCGAGGAAGATGAATACATGCATGGAATTAATAGGATTCTGCGGTTTGTCAAATATACGACATGTTGCGTGATCGGTNTGAATACATGCATGGAATTAATAGGATTCTGCGGTTTGTCAAATATACGACATGTTGCGTGATCGGCGCGTCAGCCCGGTGAGGCAACTTCCTCAGATTATTACACACATGCATAAATAAATCCAGTCATTTACGCTGATTTCAACCTAGTCACCGTGTTGACATGATGCTTGAAAAAAATCAATTTATTGCCTTAATATGTCATTTTGAACATGCGTGTAAAGGTATGGAGTTTAGGAGAATCCTCTCCAGTGTGGAGACGTCAGCACTACCTGTCCTCCATTATGACACAACACCGTGTCAAACAAACACGTCGAACAGCAAAGTGGTGCTGCAGGCTGGCGGCGCCTGGGGNCACCGTGTCAAACAAACACGTCGAACAGCAAAGTGGTGCTGCAGGCTGGCGGCGCCTGGGGAGACGCCGTCAAAAAATAGTCAGATCCACTTCAGCAAATCTGGTCTGAGCTGCACTTCTCGCAGCACGTGTCACGTTTAACGTTTAACGACACGGGAGGCTGCGGAGCGCTGACGCCGACAGGATGGCCATCTATTCTGGCTGAGCTGGAGGTCCGGCCTCCGCGGAGAGGATCGGGGGGTTGGCGAGGTGAGCGGCGTGAAGCATGAAGAGACGTCTTCTGCTGCCACCTGCGATGCATTCATCAAATACCGGGAGGGAGGAAGGAAGAGGTGCATCATTCAAAACATTCCCCTGTGTCCCTCTCCTCTCATCCCCCCAACACCTGTATCCATGGAGACCTCCAGCACCCGACTCATTAAGACATCAGACAAGCACACTGCAAGAAATACCCGTCCTACAAGTCCTACAAGTCCTCTAAAACAAGTCTCAGCTCAGTGACCTGTCTTGTTCTGTTCCACATCCTGACACTCATTTCTAGAGAATTCCAGTGGATGTTTATTGGAAACAGGTTGAAATGACCTCACTTCACCTGCAACTATTTTATTTGTTTTAGGAAAATATGACTTTTTCAGCCTCAATAACAACATACATGACTTTGTTTTCTGCAGTTGTTGAAGTTTTTTTTCCGGCAGAGTTAATGCGTAAACCTGACTCATGCGCTCAGGTGTTATTCTTGGCAGAGTTTTTTTTTTATTTGTCTTCCACGCCTTCCTCGTTTTGGAGAAGAAGTAGGTCTTTGTTGAATTTACAGATGGCCCGTTGAAGTCATTTCCCATTCGGCTGCCGGTAGTCCGGGGCGAGGCGTAATCCCAGGCGCCCCCCTGGCGAGGGTGCCAGCGGGGTAATATGGATGTTAGCACGAGCACGCTGACAGAAGCCACTATTTAATTCACTGGATTTTAATTATCGCTCTGGTTGGCCCTGGCTGCGGCTGCTCTCGACAGCGTGCCTTTATCACCGCCGCGTCTCCCAGATAATAAACTTTTGCTTTAAGGTAATTACTTAATCTGGACAAACCTGTGTGTTAAGCAGTGCTATTAAGCGAGGCGGTGATAAATCAGCCGTGCGTTGGAGGTTGCTGATTACTCGACGCCGCAATCAGTCTTTGGACCCTCGCAGTCTTTTAAGCAGCTAAATTACACAAACAGCATGCTAACAACACGCGGCTGGTCGCATGGTGAGGCGAGGAGGCCCGTCAGCGCCGTCTCGTTTTCTTAATGCCAGCCGCCGCGCGTTCACCTTCAGCCCGGTGATGCATGAAGGTTATTAGCACACGGCTGACGAACGCTGATAAGAAAGGCTCCCTCACGGAGCTTTTACCACGAGGGCCGCGAGCTCACGGACATCTGGCCTGAACGGAGCACACGTCAGCCAGCAAACCGCTTCATTATAACAACATCACGCACACACTACACACACATCACGTACAAATCTACACATAAACACAACATACACACACTACACACACATCACGTAAAACTCTACACATACACACACTACACACACATCATGTAAAAGTACACATACACACACTACACACACATCACGTAAAAGTACACATACACACACTACACACACATCACATAAAACTCTACACATACACAACATACACACATCACATAAAACTCTACACATACACACAACATACACACATCACATAAAACTCTACACATACACACATCACATAAAACTCTACACATACACAACATACACACACATGACACAGAAAGCAGCTGAAGTCGTTTTGTTGTTTTCTGGTTGAGTTTCTCTGGATTTTTTAATCTTGAATTAACTGACATGTTACAGGTGCGATGACAGCCAGCAACAATCTGCCACAGTGCCTTTGAGCAAACCACTGAAGCTCTGCCTGCTCACCTCTGCACTCCAGAGGCGAGGTGTTTGGCTGACGTTTACCTGAGCAGAACGATGATGTAATAATAGCGTGGCTGCTGCTGAAGGTAAACTGAGGACTTGCAGCGTAACTGAAACTTCAACGTTTTTCCAGTAAAGTTCCAGAACCACAAATCTGGAGAGAATTCCAAACATCTCAGGTATGAATTCATGCAGACGTCTAAGTGTTGTTTATCTGCGAGCCGTTTGTGGACTAACTGCAGGCGGAATGAAAGCGGAGTTTAATGCAGGAAACACGGCTGTGCTGCACTGAAGGGCTGACGATGAAAAAGTGTCGCTGGGCGGCTGCGGCGGCGCGTTAGCCGCTAAAACAAATGTTATCAGAGCAGAGACTAATAGATGGCTGGAGTGGAAGCGAGGGCCCAGCGGCGCCGCCTGACGCCGCGTGGGCGCCCTGGGGGGATCAGGGCCCCGTGAATCAGGTAAATGCGGCGCTGAACTCTCCCGAGCGCTCGCCTTTTGTTCTTCCTGCGGCGGCAGAACAATAGAGCTGTCTCTGTGATGGAATAAGCCTGCCTGGTCACTCCCCCGACCACGACACCACAGGGGCCCAGCTGACTGGTCTGGGACCAGGCCCACTGAGGAAGACTCAGCACGGGTGACTCCAGGAACACATGCAGTTTTAGCTTTGCTTAGCGTGTTTGACAGACATGAAACACGCCAAGGATGACACGCTAAAGACACGCCAAGACTAATTTCTGTTGTGGAGCAATCACGTAACGAGAGAAACAAACGGTACATGTACATGTATCCTAAAGAAGCATCCATCCATCCATCATCCATCCATCCATCCATCCATCATCCATCCATCCATCATCCATCCGTCCATCATCCATCCATCCATCATCCATCTCTCTCTCTCTCATTCTCCACTGTAATTTGGCAAAGTTTGGTCTGTCTGCACTGTGTGGGGCTGACGTGTGTGTGTGTGTGTGTGTGTGAGAGAGAGAGAGAGAGAGAGAGAGAGAGAGAGAGAGGACTAATCGTTGTTTTGTATGTCGTACTGGAGTAAAAGTAACTTCCTGTCTGTGAGTCTTGTTGTCGTGTTGTGGCTGTTGGCGGTCTGCATGTTGCCTGTCAGGTATGCAGCTTTTCTTAGCATGTTCCACATCAATTACACACACGAGCCTGAGGCTGTTTCCAAGACAAACATGGTGAGGAAGAGGAGGAGGAGGAGATGACTTCAGCATGACTCACAGCAGCAGGAGATGCTGCTGAGTTTTCTCTGAGAAATACCAGATTTTATTATGTCGTCCACTCAGCAACACAAAAATCTACATTCCATTTACACACGGCTAAAAAACTAAAACACGTTACCTGAGTAAAACGAGCCATACTGGATTTTTTCAGACCTGATCTAAAAACTCAAGTAAAAAATATTCATATTCAGGCAAAAGTATTACATAAGTGAAAGTATTATCAACAAAATGTAGGTCACATATCAGAATGGTCCTTTAAACTGAAGTTATTGACATTAGTGCAGAGCTGTTCTAAAGGGGCCGGACTTTTTACTTTATTTTTATTTAACCAGATAAAACTCATTGAGACTTCATGGTGATGCCGCAGCCTGCCATCATTTAGTCCTGCACGTCCTCTGAGCTCGCTTTGTTTCTGCACGGGGTTGGGTTGAGGCCGTGCCGCCGCGCTCGGAGCGTATCCTGCCACGCGGACTACTTTTTACCAGCACAGCTCAGTTCGAGTCAGTCAGTCCTGCTGAATTTCTACTTCATACATGACGGGTTCTAGAGATGTTGGTGCCACAGACAGACAGGATTTATATTAGACTATCCGGTCGTCATTGTTGCAGCAAGTTAAGTCTAATTATTTAGAAAATGTTGGATAATGATGTTTGGATTTGTTTTTTACAGCACTAATTTAAATACCCTAACGGAGATTTCTGCAGCCAAGCTAGCTAAAGCTACAAACTGTGCAGCTACGCTGATCAAATTCATCATCCAAGTCAAGTGTGACCGCCACCTGGTGGCAAGAGACGGTAACGCAGCAACCACACCAGTTCAGCATTTAGCAGCAGTAACGTTTGGTCATTAAGGCGTCAAAAACTGGATACCTGTCCTTCATCAGCTTCACCTCACTGCCAGGTATATTCAGAGAGGAGAGACCTTCCTCCTCCTCCTCCTCCTCTGAATCATCCTTCCTCCTAAACTAAACACAGCTCAGACACCACAGTGACAAGTGAAAACATCAGGGGTGTCGAGACACAGATTGTGGCCTGAAATAATCCGTGCAGCCTCGTCCCATCAGGCCTTGCTGTGTGTGTGCAGGCTGAATCGAGTCGAGCTATTTCTGTCAGAGCGTTGGGGGACGCGGCGCCGTCTGTCAGGTTGTCAGGGTGCAGAGTGAGCGGAATGATCAGGAATGCTGACTCACTCCGGTCACGGGCCTCTGGGGCCCCAGGAGGCCCCAAGTCCCCTCACCACGCTCAGCCCAGAGCACATAATGATCCATGGCCCTGACCCCTCCCCTCCGAAATCCCAGGTCACCCTGCAAGATTCCCGCTTGGATGTGTGTGTGTGTGTGTGTGTGTGTGTGTGTGAGACANCCCTGCAAGATTCCCGCTTGGATGTGTGTGTGTGTGTGTGTGTGTGTGTGTGTGAGACACGAAAAGAATTTTAATGTAAAGCAGAGATCAGGCGGCTCACTTCGCCTTCTCTCCGTCTCGTCTTCTCCTTTCCGGCAGCTCAGACGGCCGTTACACCAGGATGCAATTAAGTGGATCTGGAAGCTGTAGAGCGCGACGGCCTGAGGAGGAAAACACATTTCACTTCACATCTACTGAGGAGTCACTTTAGCTAAACAGAGTCATCAGGAAAGGAAAAACAACTCAGAAAGACCTCTGTGGCTTCCTGAAATCTCCCTATTTATTTAAATGTTGTTTTTAAATTTAATAATCAAATGTTCTGTTTTACACATCAGGACCTCCATAGAATTCACAGTAAAGGATGGAGAGAGAGAGAGAGAGAGAGAGAGAGAGAGAGCAAATTACAAAAGGCAANTCACAGTAAAGGATGGAGAGAGAGAGAGAGAGAGAGAGAGAGAGAGAGCAAATTACAAAAGGCAAGGCAACAAAAGGTAAAAAATGTTAATGAGAAACATAAGTCTATAAAGTTCGTTAAGGACTGTTTATACGGTGGTAAAATAAGACGTAACTTCTTCTGTGGTTTTGTGTTTTTGCAGCAGTTCATTAATCCTGATGTTGGGAGTAAACTTCCCAGATCCAAGTCGAACACATGAAAGGAAAACAGCCTGAATAAAACAATCAAACTGATCATTAACAAAGCCAATAAAAAGACAGAGAGCCGTGCCTCAAAGTGAGATCTGAGGTGTGTCTGATTTATTTTATGTTTTTACCCCCGAGCAGAAAAATGATTTTGTCATAAACGTCGCTGGCGTTGAATTTCAGCATTAAAGTGATAGATATGAAACAGTTGTGTACAAATGAAAATAAATAGAAATACAGGTGCATAAATTCCATGAAAGAATGATTCCATATCATCCACATGAAAAAAAAACTCTAATTTTAACAGAAAAATGTGTAACATGCTAATGTTGCTCATGTTAGCATGCTACATTAGCATAAAGCTGCGAACGTGGCTGACAGGAACTTTGAGGTCATTTTTTGGTCATCTTGTCAAGAAGTAAAGCTAAACTTTGATGTTCTGGATGAAAAGTCAGCGGATAACTAAAGTCAGGAGGATTCATCCTGTTCAGCTCACATTAACGTGTCAAATGATGCGATAATTACACCAAAAGGTGTTGATTTATTTATGGAGCAGAGTTCCTGATCCAGTTTCAGCTAAAGTCTGATGTTAAGATGAACTGCAGATCTGAGCTGCATGCGACACAACAAGCTGCTGCTTTGTTGCTGCTGCTTCGTTGCTGTTGTTGCTGCGTTGTTGCTGCAGTCTGAGTGCAGCTTTTCCTGCGCTGTCCTCCCAGTTTGAGCGGGAGCTGCAGCTTCCCTGCACTCCGTCCATCACGTCTGAGTTCAAAGACGTGTAGCTGCAGGTCTCTGTCAGAAGGACAGCTTTTATGTTGAAGATGTAGGATTTCTTTGCAGCACTTTGATTATTTATTTATTCCACTTCTCTTGTGTGATAGTGCCAATATTTTACACCAAACCGCTCAGCTCGCTCCGAAACCCATCCTGCTTTATTGTAGCCTGTTTGCCTTTGAAACTTTTTTTTGAAGTCTCTCTCTCGCTCTTTCTCATCTCTCTCTCTCTCTCTCTCTCTCTCTCTTTCTGCAGCCCCCCACCACATCTTCCCCACCTTCCACACGCCGATCCCAATCGACATGCGCCATCACGAGGGCAGATACCACTATGAGCCGCACGCGCTCCACGCCATGCACGGGTAAGTGCTGCTTTTTCAGACGGTAAATATTTTTTCCAGCATGTAAAGTCAGGAAAACGTTCCTGACAAGCAGGTTGAGCCAACTTAAGGGAATTCTGTTTGATGCAAATGGATATTTCCTTTTCAGTTCCTCCTGAGCGGCGCAGAGGTGTTTTTCTTTTTTCCTGCTGCGTTTTGGCAGGAGATGATGATGAGAGCCGAGCGCTCGTCAAGTTCAATATCAAAAGCGGACGACAACGTGCTGCCTTCCACAGTGAATAATCAATGTGTGGATTAAAAACCTCTGCTGCTCTTATTTCACCAACGCTTTCATTATGTGGCACAGATTTGCTTTCCAGGCTCAAAAAAACTCCAAAACCAGTCCGAAGAACCAAAAATACTCAGAAAAATCTTTAAGTAACTCAAGTACTTCTATTCAAGTGCAGTTCTGAGGTAGTTTTCTTCATCGCTTCCATCTTTTCTTCAAACTCCCTGAAACGATCTGAAAACATGAACAGAGTTTTCACTCCACACTGAACAGAAACTTTTTTTAAAAATTTTACTGCAAAAACCACTTTTCATAAGTAAAAGCTGAATGGAGCAGAGTACTTTCTGCCTTGATACTGCAGTATTTTCCAGGTTTTGTGTCATTTTTCCTGGTTAGCAGCAGCTTTTTGTGCTTGGCTGGTATCAGTCTACCTCTGATCCATCACGCTGACATAATTCATACAACCTTTCCCACCTTTCTGTTCATGAACAGCGTGTTGTGAGCTAATCTGTGGCTGCAGGCCGTGTTGCCTCTGAGCCAGCCTGTAATTAAAGAGCTGCAGCAGAGGTCAGGCGTCAGGCAGCCAGGAGCTTAGCTTAACTTCCAGGTCCGTGTGCTTCAAAGCCATATTTTACAGTTTGCAGAGAGGAGAAACAACAGAATCCTACAAATCCAGGAAAATCTCAAACGTCCAAAGGAGGTGATGCTTCGTCTGATAAAATAAGAGGCGGATGATGAAACGAGAGGTTATTGCATCAGAGCGCTGAGACGTGGCACACTTTCTGCTGTCAGCTAAACTTTATCACAAAAAAAAAAAAAAAAAAAAANAAAAAAAAAAAAAAAAAAACTGGCGCCAGGACAAAAAAAGTCAATAGAATCCTCCAAATAGTACTCTTACATTTAAATTCACAGATTTGATGGTGATGCATACTTTGCGCCTGGCGGAAGCAGGGCTATTCATCACGCCGGCTGGGGGAGCGGAGGGGGGGCCGGCTGTCCGCGGACTCGGCCGCCTTGATTAATGTGATTTGATCTTGACAGTGGACCCCTAATTCATCAAGACCTTGATCTGGTGTCGCTCCCCCTGCCTGCGCCAAATTCACCTAATTACAGCAACATTGCACAGCAAATTAAGTGCAGTGTCATTTGTCGCCTGGTGAGGCACTTTGTTATCGGGCGGTGGCAGCGTGTCAGAGGCCTCCTCCTCCCGTGTCTAACATGACGTCTGGGCGCCATCCTCTTCATCATTGTTTGCATACGGCGTAATGAGATGCCTGGTTATTTTGTCAAGACTGTCATAAAAAAAAAAAGCAGAGGGAAGACACGCTTCTTCTTCCTAATGACAGCGAGGAAGACGCAAACTTCCACCGTGAACCCACAGGAGGAAGTAACAAAGTACTTTTACTCAAGTGCTGCACATAAGTACAGACACAAAGTACCAGACAGGAGTTTTTCCATGGACTTTTACTACATTTATCATCTGCAGCTGAAGTTACTTTAGGATACTTTAGTTACAAGTAACTTCAGCTCCACACGCAGTTTTGGAAACGTAGTAAATAAGTACTCGAGTACACGTACTTAGTTAATTACTTTGTTAGTAAACAGCTTCAGCATCTTTAAGCTGCGTTTCAGTGAACACGCCATGTTTCCTCAGCCGAACCGTCGCCACGGTGACGGAGNTCTTTAAGCTGCGTTTCAGTGAACACGCCATGTTTCCTCAGCCGAACCGTCGCCACGGTGACGGAGCTCAAAGGCTAAAGTTGAAAAGGAATGTGGAGCTTCTCTGACTGTATGTTCAGAGCTGTCAGAGACCCACGCAGACCACGCCACGCAGACCACGCCACGCAGGTCACGCCACGCAGACCACGCCACACAGACCATGCCACGCAGGTCACGCCACGCAGTCCACGCCACGCAGGTCACGCCACGCAGGTCACGCCACACAGACCACGCCACGCAGACCACGCCACGCAGTCCACGCCACGCAGGTCATGCCACGCAGGTCACATCACGCAGTCCATGCCACGCAGACCACGCCACGCAGACCACGCCACGCAGACCACGCCACGCAGGTCACGGCTTTATCCTGAAACAACCAGCCGTATTTAACAAAGCAGCAAAGAGCCGTAAATACACGCAGACGCTGCAGCATTTATTTCATATGAGGAAACACACTCTCTGACATGTTTAAAGGACCAGACCAGTGATTTAGCATGTTTGAGCACATTACCGCCAATCATTTTCCAAAACATGAAGAACTAAAGAAAATAAAGATTTTTATAGCTGCTGGAATGAACTGAACCCAATGACAGTCTGGAAGGTAGGAAAAACAATTCTAATATTTACCAGTAAAGTCATATGTGTTGGAACATGGTTGTCAGTAACGTAACACGTATGCAGGTTGTATTTATTGGTCTTAAACATGCAGGAAAGCTGGTATATTCTTCTAAACACGCAAAATCACCAGCATGCTCCTTTAAGCTACATCACGGCCACATGGTAACAGACGATCATTCTGATTGGCTGATTGTGTCCACAGCTAAATCGTGGGAATATTCAGGGTTTGGGACATGATGCTGCTGCAGCGCCGCCTGCAGGCCGCAGCAAGCAACTTTACTTATTCATGCCCTCGCCTGGCTGTGTGTGTGTGTGTGTGTGTGTGTGTGTGTGTGTGTGTGGGAGATGAATTACACTGTGACAGTGGATCTTGTCTCCCGTGTCGTGCTGAGGGAACGCTGTGATTTAGATAAATCGTGGTGTCCGGCGTGGAGCTGGAATAAACTCCCACTGTAGGTTTATGAGAGCGCCGCGTGAAGTCACGCCTCTAACGCAACGGGCAACAACCCCCANCCCCCCGCCACACCTCTTCCTCCTCACAGCCGCGTGAAGAAGTAATGACCTACATACAAAAAACATATCACAGCATTCCAAACTCCTTCTGACACATCTACAACATACTACAACATGTCTACAACATACAGCCTCTGGTGTCTAAAGTCATTTTCATAGTTTTATTTTCCACCTAAAAAGCTTAAAAAAATAAAATAAAATCCTTTAAACAGGATGTTAAATTCTGGACGTTTCTTCCAGTAAACAGGAAGCGAGGCGTCACGCGGTTAAACACGGAAGCTGCTGCCACAGACTGAAACTAATCGCTGCCATCTTGAGGCCAAAGATGGCGCTTCATTTCCTGATAATACGTGTTCACTTTGACATTTCCTGAAGTATCTGACAAAACCTCGTGTCCAGACGTGTAACGTGTGGTCGCCTCCGCCGCTCCTCTCCTGACCCTGATCTCACCTCACTGCCATGTCATTTCACACACGCGAATCTGATGGAGGATGTGTGTTAGACATGATGTCACTCTTGCTCGGCGTGGTGGGTGTGTGTGTGTATGTGAGAGAGACGTTCCGGATTGGGTTTCCACACGGATTACTGGATGGTGGGAAACAGGATTTAAAACTTTTTTGATGCTGTGATTGTCTTTTCTTGTTCCCTTCCACTAGGAGGTCAAAGGTCAAAGCTGAAGTCTCCTGCCCCTATTCTGAAGGTTTGAGTCTTGTCTGACGTTGTCCTGTCCTCTGTCCAGCCCCGCAGGTTTGGCCGGCGGCCCCGTCATCTCTGACATCTCCCTGATCCGCCTGTCTCCCACCGCCGTGGCGACCGGNCGGCGGCCCCGTCATCTCTGACATCTCCCTGATCCGCCTGTCTCCCACCGCCGTGGCGACCGGCGACTCCCCTTTCAGCCCACCGCACGCCTACGTGAACCCGCACATGGAGCACTACCTGCGCTCGGTGCATGGCAGCCCCACGCTGTCCATGATCTCAGCGGCCAGAGGCCTCAGCCCTGCAGAGTGTAAGTCACCTCACCGCATTCTGTCTGGAACACGAAAAAACTACACATTTATTTTCTAGAACTTTCCACAAGCTATCATTTCTAAAAGACCTTCTCAGTTTTTGTTTTTCTTTACGAATGAGAATAATTGGTCGAAAAGATGATTAGAGGACAATTCTAGAAATAGAAGAAAGTTTACTAAAATCTGAAAAATTGCAGAAAAAGTCCACAAAAAAAAAAGAAAGAAAAAATTCTAGAAAATTACTTGATAATAGAATGTCCGGAAAAACGGACGATTATTAAAAGTTCTTCAGTTGAGTCTAAAATATTCTTTCGCATCTGATTGTCATGTGATCCATTTTGATTCCTTCACACCGAAAACAACAAATGAGGAAACTAATGCTGCGTTTGAGTTACCTTGGAAATCGGAGCTCCGACTCCAACGCAATTTTCCAAGTAGGAGATCGGAAAAACCCGACTTCTGAGGTAGCTCGAATGCAGCATGCGTTCGAGCTACCTCAGAAGTCGGATTTTTAGTTTAGAAGCTTAAAAAATGAAATGATACTGAGCAGAAAGATGAAGAAATGATACAGGAGGGTCCTTTAAAATGAAAAATCTGTGGGAGTTGATAAAAGGAAGCGGTGGCGGTGAATGGTTATCCCCTCCCCTCTCTGCCGGGATGCCACGACAACTCTTTCTTCAGCGCTGAATTACAATAACGGGCCGCGGCGAGGTGGCGGGACGGGAAATAAATCTTCTTTTACAGTGTGTCAGTGGTAACATGGCGCCGCTTTAAACTTAAATAAGATCTGCGTGATAAAGCTAAAAGCCGCCATCGGCTGAATGCTAATGGCTGCAGGAAGGAGGGGGTGTGGCCTTTTTGGTTTTTAAAGTAGGTGACCTTTTCTCCTGCACTGTTCAATCTGTTTCATCTGGACTTTTGTTTGTGATTTGATTGGTTAAATAAAGGTTCTTTCTCTCTGTTTTCTCACAAAAACACTAAACCTTTTTAAAGGACCATACCGGTGATTTTAAATAAGTCAGACCAATAAATATACACCTGAATACACGTTACGTTACTGCAAACCATTTTCCAGAGTGGTAAATATTATAATTGTTTTTCCTACCTTCCAGACTTATTTTCTAGAATCTTACTGAATCAAGTAGAAAACTGACAACTTTTTTAAGGATTTAGTTTAGATTATTTTGGCTAAATTCTTTTAGGTTGATTTTTTTTTTAAAATTTGACTTTGGTTTTTCTCTCTGTAGTGACTAACGAGCATCTGAAGGACCGTGGTTTATTTGGGCTCCCTCCTCCTCCTCCTCCTCCTCCTCCTCCCGGGGCGGGTCCTGCTGAATATTACCACCTGATGGCGAGCCACAGAAGTCCGTATGGCGAGCTGCTGCTGCAGGGGGCCGCCGGCGCTGCATCCGGGGGCCCCCTGCCCGACTACATCACCCCCATCGACAGTGAGTAACTCTTTGGGAAAAATGCGCTTTTCATCAGAGGAAAATAACAATCCCAGTCTCTCTGCAGGGAGGTCAAAGGTCAGGGTCGAGTTGGGCCGTTACCTTTGTCAGCAGCACAACTTCATCACCAGCTGCTCATCTGCTTTTCCTGCAATCAAATGAAAAATCCGGTCGTTACGGCAGAATTGCCCACGGTAACTGTTGCCATGGTAATTTGGCGGCTATAATTCTGTTTTGGAAGATGTAATCGCATTTTCTTTGATATGCTGAAGAAAGGTACGCAGACGCAGGTGGGTCCGTCCCATTTTGCTGGCAGAATTCTGTCGGCTAATTATGTCGTCGTCCATCTTTGACCTGAGAATAAATCAACTTCCAGTTCATTGCTGGATGAAGTGGAAAAAGTTGGAAAATGTGAATTTTTGGCAGCATGTTCAGCGATGGTGGCATTTTCTGTCGTCTTCTCACTGAAAAGAACATCCGGTTTTCCGTCGACCGCACATGTCCACATTTAACTCCAGCTGTAGCCTTTTTGTCGTTTTGTGTTGTAAAAATCAAACCATTTCCTGTAGAAACGGTGGTTTGTGAAGCTAAAGGCCTCAGGCCGTCTTGCCATCTGTGGGTTTCCAGCGCCGCCGCACTCCCGCTCTGGACCGACCTGACGCTGATTAAGCAGAGAGAAATTCATAGCAGGGCATCATCTTCAGGTGGATGATGAAACAGAGATCAGAGGCGAGGCGCATAAATAAAACAGCTCCTATACATTTTTCATGTCAAAAGGCTTCAAACGGCCGAGGGCCTTCAGGTGCTGTCCGGGCGCCGCGCAATATTTCTCCCTCCGAGCCTCCGCCAGCACTTTTCCATAAACAACCAGGACTTATTGTAGCGCCGTGACATTTGCAGCGTACGCTGTGGCGGGGTACACGAGGTCGCAGCAGGTATATTTAACGTAATGAATGCCTACTTTCTTCCCACGCTTCCCTCTGCACCTTAAAAGGGTCGCCGTGTCTGAGAGCGAGACGGATGGCGGCGATCTCCTGATGATGAATACCAGAGCTTCATCCGCCAAACTTCAAACCTCTTTCTGTTCTCTGCCGCTGACACTTCTTGTTTGAAGGAACCAACGAATACTCGCCAAGCACAAAACACAAACACCTTTCCAAAGCTTAAAGGGCCATACCGCTAATTTTGCATGTTTGAGCCTAATATGTTCAATTTTCATACATGTTACGTTATTGACAATCATTTCCCANTGCATGTTTGAGCCTAATATGTTCAATTTTCATACATGTTACGTTATTGACAATCATTTCCCAAAGAATAAAACCGTATTTCAGCTTTCTTGAAATTTTGCAAACTCTTAATCTTCTTTAAACATGCAAAATGTCAGTATGGTCCTTTAAGGTCACGTCTGTGTTGTAGTTTGACATCGGGATGCTGGGAAACGGAGCTTGATGTGGAAAACCGGATCTGGCCTGGAATCCTGAAACCGTGGTGTGATTTGAGAGGAAAGATGTCGCTGACATGACGAGATCGTTACGGTTTCCTCTGTCTGCTTCCTGTTGCTGTGAAGCGGTGCACTCAGGCTTGTGAATGGATCTGCTGTGTTGTGGCATCGGAGCCAAAAGGGGCTGGCTGCCAAAAGCATGAAGGCGGCCAGCCGGATGCACTAAAGCTGTCATAAGCGAGCTCGCCGCCGCCCGGTNAAAAGCATGAAGGCGGCCAGCCGGATGCACTAAAGCTGTCATAAGCGAGCTCGCCGCCGCCCGGTACACTGTGCAGGCGCCGCCGCCAACACAAACCAGAGCACGTTTAGCTTTGACTCGCCAAAACGCCGTACTTAAGATATTCACAAAGTGTCAGACACGAGAAGCACAGAGAGTTTCCAAACTTCTTCAGCATCAACAGGAAGTGATGTCAGAGAGGTCGGTTTCCTGTGCACAGCGCCCTCTACAGCCACAAAAACGCCTTCATGCAGTCGTCACATGACCAATTAACAGAATGTCACGTGTAGAAATTGGTGGAATCCTCCTTTAAGTGTAAAATAGGCTAGTTCAGTTACAAGCAGA
>VXCM01003437.1:0-36025 GCA_014773175.1 Lucifuga dentata
ACCCCTCACCCTGAGCTCCGTCTCTGGTTAGGAGCTGGTTAAATGTCTAAATTAGCGTCCCACGACAACCTGAACCTGCACGCGCACGCTCGCTGCTAATGCCTTTCGCTCACGAGGGAACAAAGTAAACGTCCCATCGCAGAGATTTCCCCGGAGAAATGAGGGCTGATGGTTTTTCCTCTTTTGTGGATTTGTTATATCATCACTCAAATTCCATTTGTCCCGGGATAAACCCCGCCCCCTCCCCCTTCCCTTGCCGCCGCTTCCACAAAGCAAAGTCTCAGAGCGCTAATTTCCAAACAGAGAAGGTGTCGAGGAAAACTCAGCATCAAGCTTCCAGCCGCCGTCACGAAGCACAGGTACGTTTACTCCAAAAAGTACCTGAAAAATACTGCATTCACACGTAAAACTCAGGTTCATGTTCAGCAAGGAAAGAAGCAAGGATGGAAGGAAAGAAGGAAGGAAAGAAAGAAAGAGAAGGAAAGAAAAAGAAATTCTTGGCCAGCTTAAAGGAGCATACCGGTGGTTTTTACATGTTTGAGCCCAATAAATTCCACCTGCAGACAAGTTACTGCAAACTATTTACCAAAACAAAATACTGGAGCGGTAAACATTAGAATTGTTGTTCCTACCTTCCAGGCTGTCATTGGTTTCTGTTCATTCCAGTATGACATAAAAATCAGCTTTAGAGATGTGAAATGTGCTGAGATCAATAATCCTTCACAGCAAACATGACGTCAAGTACTCTGAGGTACTTTACCAGTACCTCAAACCGGTAAAATGAAGTAGTTGAGTAAATGTACACAGCTGTACTATGATACTGACGGGATGAGCGTAAATAAATCATTACCGATAAAAAATCTCCTCCCTTCATCATTTTATTGTCTTCCTCGTCGCAGCCTGTCTGAGTTATTTCGGGATGGCGTGGAAGCGGGAGTTAGAAAGCCCTGACGGCGCGCCGGGCTCCAGGCGGAACGCCGTGATTGATGCTGCCGCAGAATCCACGCGACACTCAAAGCCCACAGACACGCAACAAACATCAGAGTACACACCATGTACACACCAAGTACTGCAGCAAAAAGTATCAACACCACTGGAATAAATACTGCAGTACATACTTTACCTCAGGAAAAGTGAACAAGCAGTAAAATGAACTCAAGTATTCAGAGTACTCAGATTAGTTTGTACCTCTGGTGTGGCAGATTTTCACGTTTCCAGATCAGCTGATGAAGGAAAGAAAGAACTCTAAGGAGACATGGGAGGAAAAAAAACAGAGGACTTTCACAAGATAACGCAGTACTTGACCCTTCATTGAGCGGATATCTGGGTGTATCTGGGTCACTCTTATGCGTGCTGTTGCTAGGCAACAATGGAGCGATTTGTCGAGTTGTACTTTATATTTTACTTTGCTAAAATATAAAGACATTCAGTTGCTGCTTGGGTCCAGGTTGCTTGTATTATCTTGCGTTATTTCACAAAAGAACTTCTTATTCTTTTTCCTTCCACTGATAATTTTTACTCCTGCTATGTCCCTTTAGGGGCTCCGTAGGAAAGAAAGTAAACAAGGAAGGAAGGAAGGAAGGAAGGAAGGAAGGAAGGAGGAGAAGCAGCATTTTGAGGCGTTGTTTTAGCGAGCGCTGATGGAGTCAGACAGGAAGAAAGCGTCTCTGAGAGTCGATCGATTTCTGCCCAAACGTGTTGACCCCATTAAGATTCAGACATAACTAATCAATCTCTCCACAATTATCCTCCAAAACGAGCTCAGATAAACATCAGAGTCCAGCTGCTGCCTCTCCGTGTTAAATGAGGCCAATTTACAAGGAATTGATTATTGATTAGTACAGGGAGGAAGTGCATGCAGATCAATGTTTACTTTGACGCTCTTTGCTGCAACAAGGAGACATATTTGTGTTTTTCTGTGTTTGTAGCCACGTTAGCTTATCTGCTGGTGCTAAGCTAACGCAGACTGAAACACCTGTCGGATGGATTTCATGAGTCTGACTCTAAACTTTGCACAATTCATCCTTCTACAAAGTCCTGATATTCCCAGACGGGAAAACTGTCAGGCAGCGTCAGACAATCCGAGCAAGGCGGAGCTAAAGTATCTGTGATCGTTTACCTGCCCTGTCGTCGTCCTGCAGTGTCGCGTTTCTCCAGCCCCAGACTGACTCCCAGGCTCAGCAGGAAGCGGGCGCTGTCCATCTCGCCGCTGTCGGACGCCAGCATCGACCTACAGACGATGATCCGCACCTCACCCAACTCGCTGGTGGCGTACATCAACAACTCGCGGTCCAGCTCGGCCGCCAGCANCACCTCACCCAACTCGCTGGTGGCGTACATCAACAACTCGCGGTCCAGCTCGGCCGCCAGCAGCTCCTACGGTCACCTGTCTGTGGGCGGCATCAGGTAAACATTACTCCTCTGTCATCTCAATAAACTCCTAAAAACATCATCTGCGTTCCTTCAGACTTGTGTGTGTCTGTTCCGCAGCCCATCCTTCCCCTTCCCCCACGCCATCAACCCCATGGCGTACCAGCAGCTTCTGTCCCAGCAGCGAGGCCTCAGCGCCTTCGGTCACACGCCGCCGCTCATCCAGCCCTCGCCCGCCTTCTCCAGCCGCCAGCCCAGCCTCGGNGTCACACGCCGCCGCTCATCCAGCCCTCGCCCGCCTTCTCCAGCCGCCAGCCCAGCCTCGGCCTCTCCGTCCTGCCCGCCACCAACAATGACCTGCCGTGCAAGGTAAACGCACACGTCAAAAACCAAAGCCCTTTCTACATCATTATATTCCTGCACAGATTAAAGGACCATACTGGTGATTTTACATGTTTGAGCCTAATATATTCAGTTTTCATACATGTTACATTACTGACAATCATTTCCCAAAGGATAAAACCGTATTTCAGCTTTCCTGATATTTTACTAAATCTCTTAATCTTTCTAAATTAAATATTAAAGCGATACACCCACCTTAAAAATCCATTTTTTTCTCTCAAAATGTTGAGACACTAAATGTTTCTGGAACAGAGAACTTTATAGAACTTTTTTTCTCAAATTCTTTGGGCAATCTCATTTAAAAAAAAATAAATATTGAATTAACTGAACATTTTAATAATTAAATACTTAATATTAGAATTTTTTTATTTAAGAAAATTTCTAGAATTTTTTTTTCTTTTTTTTTGAGAATTAATGATCTAAGTTTTAACATTTCTGCCAAGCCAAGATTTATTTTTTTTATTTTTTATTTGTTTTTGGTAAAATGGAAAAATCTGCATTTTGTAATGGCTCCCACCGTGTTTGTGGGCGGGGCTGGAAGTCCCTCCCACATTCTTACCGCTAAACGTGACCAACACAGAACAAACCATCTCAAATCTCAACCGAAACTGCAGCTTCTTCTGCTTCGTACCTAAAATTTAATCTAAATTGAATCATCGCTGCTTCTGCCTGAACAAACCACTTTTGGCGTGAATCTAAACTCGGTGTGGCCAATCAGAGCTCTTCTGGGGCATTCAGGGGTTAATAAGCGTTGGGAAGGAGTCTGGGGATGATTTGTGTTTAAAGTGAAGCCGTTGGGATTTGGCTGGTTCCTCGGTGGGATTCGCTCTTCGGCGTTCCAGGTTTTCCGTTGGCAGACGACCGTTTAGCAAAACCCAGAATTCTGCGCTGTAATTTTCCAGCTGTTTGTTGTGGCGGAGGGTTGAAGTTTCGCGTCGCTGCGTTTGATGTTGCTGTTGTTACCGCGTTCCGTCACTCACGGCATTCCTCTGTTATGATTTGTGGCATCGGCCAATCACAGCACAGCGTTCCCCCTCAGGTAAACTCTTAGTGGGAGAGTCATCATTTCCCACAGCCCACACAAAATGTGAAAGGTCACGGAGGAGTCAGCTGTTTGTTCCTACACGTCTCCGCTTATTAAACTCATTTTATTTTTTATGCTGCTCCACTCGTGTTGCTCAAGAGCACCAGGGCAGGACTGACTTGTCTGGAAGCTGAATCTCTCTCTCTTCATTTTGTTTTTTTTTTTTTTTTANTTTTTTTTTTTTTTTTAGAACTCTGCTGGCGACTCAGCGGTCAGCAGCACAGTTGACTCCATGATCACCAAAAGGTCAAAGGTCAAAACAGAAACGGAGGGACTGAGGCCATCATCTCCATGTTCGACGGTAAAATTTTCTTTTGTTTTAAATTGATGAGATTTTACGCCAGACATCATCTACATAAATCATCTACAGAAAGAAAAACGACTTAATAAAAGAATTAGTGATTGTATCGAAATCAAATATTGGTTTTTATATTGATTATATGATTGATCATACTGACTTTTTAAAGCATAATCAGACTCAGAATTCTGCTTAAGTGCTGCACATGAGTAAATGTACTTAGTCGTGTCCCACCTGGCTTCCTATGCACCTCTGTCAACACACACACACACACGCACGCACACGCACACACACACAGAACGTGCTGACTGCAGCATGTTTGTCTCTGCCCCACGCACACTATCTTCATCAATTCTGGTGGCCCCAAGACGACTACGAGCGCTGCCGTCCCCATGCATCAAACCCAAACCTGCCCCGCTACCGGAGAGCGCCCACAAATTTGTCAAAAAACAGAGAACGGGGCGAGAGAGAGAGAGAGAGAGAGAGAGAGAGAGAGAGAGAGAGAGAGAGNGAGAGAGAGAGAGAGAGAGAGAGAGACAGAGAAAGATAAGAGGGAGGGAGGGAGAGAGAGAAAGAGAGAGCGAGAGAGAGAGAGAGAGAAGTGAGGGAGAGAGGAAGGAAGTGACTGAATGAATGGATGCAAAGCATTTTTCTGAGATGAAACATGTTAGAAGGGTCATGGTTGTCTGCGGCTCCTCAGGTCATGAGTCACGGATCAGACAAACAGCAAAAGACACAGGAAGCTGAAGTTTAAAACTTCAATGAAAAAACAAATTCCTTTAGAAAAGAAGTTAAACTTCTAAATCATCACTTCTGATGAAACGTCCAGATCATGCCGTCTGAACGTCTTCATATCAGACTTTACTCAGCTGTTTCCATCCAGCTCTCATGTTCTGTCTGATAGCTGTGCTAACCGTGCTAGCTGTGCTAACCGTGCTAGCCGTGCTAGCCGTGCTAGCAGCCCGGCTACAGGAAGCTTTGGTCCACAGCCTTGGGACGGTTTGTGGTTTTGTGTCCACAGGAGCGTGTGAGCCTGATGGACATGAAGGAGGACGTGGACAGAGATGAGTGCAGGCCAGAGCTGGACGCCGTTTACGAGACAAACTGTCAGTGGGAGCAATGCAGCAAAGAGTACGACACGCAGGAGCAGCTGGTGCATGTAAGGCCCGCCTCTGTGTGTGTGTGTGTGTGTGTGTGCGCCTACGTTTCCTCCTCAAATACGTCAGCAGGATCATTTAAGAATCAGTCCTTTAAATTTTTCCATAAATGCAGGTCTTCTTTTGGGACTATATTCCCCGGTGGAGGCATACATTCACTCCACGCTTTTTATTGAGCTTAAACACTAAAATTACATAACTTCTAAAAAAACCTGAATACACGTCTTGTTGGTGATGATGGATTACCTATCCCAAGAACGTTTACAGTATCAACAAGTTGATTTTAATAGCAGAATGAACTGAAACCAATGGAGGTCTGGAAGGTAGGAAAAACATTTTTAATTCACTGTTCCAGTAGTATGCTTTGGGAAATGATTGTCAGTAACGTTACATGTATGAAAACTGAATATATTAGGCTCAAACATGCAAAACGGTAGTATGGTCCTTTAAACATGTAAAATCCACCGGTATGGTCCTTTAACCTGTTATTGTGTCTGTATGCTGACTGATTTAAACAGAAATTAGCAGCCATGTTGGTGCGTGTGCTCCACAGGTAAATCACACATGAAGGAGGATGCGTGTTACTTTTAGCTTCTCACATGAACTATTTTTGTTGCTGCTAATGATTTTTTTATGTTGAACGTGTTGCATTAAATTCATGGCAGCTAATTAGCCGCAGCGCTGCAGCTCCTCTGAGACGCCAGACGGATGGATTTCTGCACCGAAGTCTCATCTGGAGCTTCTGACTGGACGAGGAGACTCACCCTCTGCGTGTGTGTGTGTGTGTGTGTGTGTGCGCGCATGTGCGTGCATGCGTGTTCCCACAGCACATCAATAATGACCACATCCACGGTGAGAAGAAGGAGTTTGTGTGCCGCTGGGAGGCGTGTTCGCGGGAGCAGAAGCCCTTCAAAGCTCAGTACATGCTGGTGGTTCACATGCGGCGCCACACGGGGGAGAAACCACACAAGTGCACGGTGGGTAACGGATGGCCGCCGAGGGCTCGCCGCGCCCCAGACAGCCCCAACAGGCGGGACGCTCATGCTCTCTAAACACCAGAATCTGTACACGTGTCTTTACACCCACACACACCCATGGATGTACACACATCTAGCACATAAACATATGTAGCACACGCCCCCCTGGGACGGAAGGAAAGAAGACGTCTTTCTTCTTCTACTCATCGCCAATTACAAGCTAACATAAATCTTGCAGCAGCCTTTAGCTCTGCAGGGAAAATGAGCGAGGACAGGTTACGATTCGCTGTGATTAAAGTTGGCGTGATGGCGTGCTTGGTGACGTTTCCTTTGTTCTCTGCAGTTTGAGGGCTGTGCGAAGGCGTACTCACGTCTGGAGAATCTGAAAACACACCTGCGCTCTCACACCGGCGAGAAACCGTACGTCTGCGAGCACGAAGGATGCAACAAAGCCTTCTCCAACGCCTCCGACCGCGCCAAACACCAGAACCGCACCCACTCCAACGAGGTATGACCATGCCTTTCCACGCCACACTCAACCTGACACGCACTTAACAAGAAAACAGATTTCAAAATATATTCCAAAATACAAGAAGATATATTTCATCAGTAAAATGTCCTCAAGTTTCCACACGCCATTTAAGAAAGCAAAGAAGAAGAAAGTAACAAAGATGCCTCAGTCTGCACGCCTTCCTCAGTAAATAATGAGGCGGAGACATAATGAGCACGATGGCCCACAATGCATTAGGGCGAATCATGTCGTGTCCCCCCCGCCGCCGCTGCCCAGAGACCACCTGCAGATGCTGAATAGGAAATGAAACCTGGAAGCGATTCAGAAGCTCGCCGCTTATCCATCAGCCAGACGCTGTGATGTGGGAATCGTGCAACATCCCACACACACACACACACAACTCTGTATGCCAGCACACATGCATACACACATACACACACATATCTATCACGTGTATAAATAATAAAGTAAAATTAAATCAGATGGACACGAAAATGACCATTCTGGGTCAAAGACCACAAACAGCCAATCACAGAGCTGATTTCACGGCTCTTTTCTTTGCAGTGCTAAAATGAAGAGTTGTTGTTTTACGAAGTGAAAAATGCAGCAGAAGCTCAGATGTGTTTTGTTGGCGTGTTTTTGCAGAAGCCATACGTGTGTAAGATCCCCGGCTGCACCAAGCGTTACACGGATCCCAGCTCGCTCAGGAAACACGTGAAAACCGTGCACGGACCAGACGCACACGTCACCAAGAAGCAGCGCGGCGAGCTGCCGCCCCAGCCGCCAGTGCCTAGGGAGAACGGAGAAAACGNCACCAAGAAGCAGCGCGGCGAGCTGCCGCCCCAGCCGCCAGTGCCTAGGGAGAACGGAGAAAACGAGACGGGCCTCAGAGACAGAATCCAGAGGGAGGACAAGATGTCAGACAACATGTCCTCCAGAGGCGTGGAGGACTTCCTGCACATCAAATCCATCAAGACCGAAAACTCCGTGGTAAGGTGAATCGGCTTACAGGAAAAAGGAAAGAGTATGAGGCTAAAAAACACAAAAAAAATTAAAAATCACTTCGTATGCAGAGTCTAAAACAGGAAGTAACACACCGAGTCTCAGAGATGTAAAAGACCAAAAGACAAGACTCGTTACATCAAACTTCTCTGGTCAATCAGAGGTTTCTGATTTCTGCATGACGTACACTGAAGTCCCTACAGGAACTTCTGACCACAAAAATAAAAGATAATTTAATTTAACGAATCCTCACAAAGTTCCTGCAGCAAAATAAAGTCAGATTGTGGAAGAATACAAGTAAATTTTGCCTGTAATTTTCATTTCAGAACAAAATAATCCAAGTTAAACAAATTCAGACTCAACCTCCAGCTTCCTCACAAATGAGCTTTCTTATCCCTCAAACTTGTCTTCTCAGGCAGCTGGAAAGCTCTGCCAAACAAATGCAAGATCCTAGATTTTTAAATATATATATTTTTTAAGAAATTGCCTCTTTATTCTATCAACTTCTATCTTTCCTCTGTAAACAGCAGAACATGTCTTTATTCTTCCTGCTGCTTGATTGTCTTTATTTCTCTCCTTTTCCTGACTTTCCTTAAGGACAGACGTTACTGAGGTGAGCAGTTCATCTTTTCATCAACAGGAAACTTTCATTCCAAAACGTCATAAAGGAGCATGCCGGTGGTTTCCATGTTTGGGCCCAATAAATACAAAACCCACGTACACGTTACGTTCCTGCAAACCCTTTTCCAAAACATATGACTGGAGCAGTAAATATTAGAATTGTTTATCCTACCTTCCAGACTATGTTTGATATAAAAATCAACTTACAGAGATATGAAACATGCTTGAGATAACTAATCCATCACAGAGAACAAAACACTTCTCTTATTTATTTTTTATTTTTTGTAGAAGTTACTTAATTTAACTGATCCATCATTGAGATGCACGCAAGAAAATGTATTCCTCCGCCAGGAAATATAGTTCCAAGAGAAATTTAAATGACTATGGATTCTACAAACACACGTTCGTATTAGCAGAGGAAACATTAAATTTTATGGTGGATCGTTTGATTTTGAATGATTAGGAGACAAAATAATGGGAAAATTATGAATATATATTAATTGTGAAGCCCAATCATAGTATGGGCTCAATGCTCTGCCAAGTTTTTTGAGGTTTTAAAGAAAATTTGTATGTGTAAATAAATCTGCAAATGTGTAGAGGAGATTTAAACCTGTAAAAAAGTTTTGCAAATATGTAAAAATGATTATTGTTTGTAGAAACATTTTGCATATCTGTAGAAAAGATTTGCACTCATAAAATTGGCCTGCAAATGCGTGGACAAGATTTTTGCTAAGCGTTAAAAATTCCCACAGTTTGTGTGTGACACTAAAGTTACAAACGTTTGCAACATAACAAAACATCTGTGTGAGTATTTACTGGGCTGAAACATACAAAATCATTAGTATGGTCCTTTAAATTCTCTCCCATTTGCAACCATGACACATGCAGATAAACACGTGTGTCATTTTGGAATTGAACCTTGTTGTACCAACACGCCTCTTCATTTCATCATGTGAGAAGAGTGGCTTTTATTTTATCATCTTCAACAAACACACAGCGTCACGTTACAGATTATCAGAGAAGCAGTTCCACCAGATAAACCGCATTAAACACCTCATCTCAGCCACGCGCAGCAAATCCACATATTTTTGGTCTTCACGTGTGCAGGAGAGCACGTCTGTCGAGCACGTCTGTCCCTTCAGCTCTACATGTGTGATGTAAAAAGCCACGGCGGCTGAGAGCGCGATCACATGATCACACGCCCGACAGCCAGCCCAACATGATAAAAGCCACTCCAGGATTAATATTCAAACTGTGGGAATTGGTTTGGGAGCTCCGTGCAAATGCTGCCAAAATCACGCTGTGATCAAGAGCGGCGAATACATTAACGTCAGCGGGAAACGGCGGCCGTCTGACAGACACGCTACGTTCAGCAGCCATTATCCGCAATTTGTTTTCATCTCCAGGCCAGAAGAAACAGAAAGAAGCAGCACGACACCACGCTGCTCCAGATTTACACAGAATAAAGGACATGCCACAAGTTTCTGCTGCAGTTTTTTTGGTAGATATGCATTTTAAAAAGGGTCAAACGTAGCATCAGGGCGTCCGTCCTGAACCGCCGGGATCCAAATTAACATGATTCTAACGGCTGAATCCTAATGAGAGAGAGAGAGAGAGAGAGAGAGAGAGAGAGAGAGCAGAAAGACCATCCAGACCCTCCATGAACTCAGAGAAAGTCCAGCTGAAAACATTTCATGTCTCTCAGCTCAAACCCTCCATAAACACAAACTCACCTCAGAGCGCCATTTCTAATCATCTGATTGGCTGGCGCTCTGCAGTGCTCTTTCATCCTGATCATTTCTCATTTACAGGCACTCTGCATTCTGTGGTTNCAAAAAAAAACCCACTCATTCTTCACATTAGTTTTCTGAGGATAAAATCCCGCATGGTTCGCCGTCAGACCGCTGCTCAACTTTGCTGGTTTCGGACAAAGTCTCTGATTTTCTGCCCAACGATGGTGATCTGTGACTTCCTGTCCGTCTCTGTCCATCTAGATGCATCAGTCCAGCCCTGGCGGTCAGTCATCATGCAGCAGCGAACCATCGCCACTTGGCAGCGCCGCCAACAATGACAGTGGAGTAGAGATGGCGGCCCTCAGCGGGGGCAGCCTGGGGGACCTCACCGCTCTGGATGACAACCCCTCTGAGGATTCCTCCGGCGGGGTCACGGCAGCCAGCTTCAACCTCTGCGAGCAGCCGAGCGGCGGCCGGCGTCTGGAGCGCCTGAAGATGGAGAAGCTGAAGACGGTGAGGGACTCGTGTCGGTGGACCGGAGACGCAAAACTCCCCACCATTGGCACCAAGCTCCCACCCATACCAACGAGCGGTGAGTGGACACGACGCAGGTCAAAGACACAAACAGGAAGAGGTATTCTTTCTGAATCTCTGCTGAGCAGCCTCCTGAGGTTTCTCCTGTAGAATCAGGTTTTTAGGGAGTTTCCTTGTCTTCTGTCAGACTTTGGGCTGGTCTAACATCTGGGTCTTTCTGAGACGTTGGATGTGCTGTTCTGATTGGTTGCTCATATCTTCCTGTGTTTTGTACAGGGTTCCTGCTGGAGACTCGGTGTGTGGGTGGTCCCGTGTCCTTCCCTGGTCCCAGCCTGGATCTGGTCTCAGGTCTGCTGGTCTCAGAGTGCCGTGACAGCACCTCCAGCACCTTGAGCTCCGTCTCCACCCTGAGCCACCACTCCTCGGGCATCTCCCCCTGCTCCTCCAGCCGCCGCTCCAGTCAGGCCTCGCAGCTCAGCGCCAACCGCCATGGCAACGTCAGCTCAGCCGACTCCTACGACCCCATCTCCGCCGACATCTCTCGCCGATCGAGCGAGGCCAGCCAGTGTGGAGGAGAAGGAGGCAGTCTGACCAGCATCCTCAACCTGACCCCCGCCCAGCACTACTTCCTCAAAGCCAAATACGCGGCGGCCACCGGGGGTGCTCCGCCCACGCCGCTCCCCTACATGGACCGGAAGAATCTGAAGACATGTTTAGCGTTGTGTGGGGACTCCCAGGAATCCTGCAGCATCAGGAGCTCCAGAAGTCTGACTTCCAGGCAGGACAGGGACCATGCCGCTCCGAACCTGATGCCTCACGAGATTCCAGCTCAAGTCCCGCGTCGAGCCAGCGACCCGGTGAGACGGCGGACAGCAGACCTGCTCGGCCAGCTGCAAATACAACGCCACAACAGCGTGGGCACGCTTAGCGCCACGGCCAACCCGCACCCTCATCCACCTCCTGCAGCAGCTCGGAAACTTTTAACCCAGTGGCTGGACAGTCTTCACCGCTACGCTTACGGACCAAGACCGCCCAGCATCTCAGAGAACGTCGCCATGGAGACGGAGGAGCACGTGACGTTTCCTGATGTAGCTTCAGTCAATCACCAACAAGCACAAGGTTTCCAAGGAAATCGTAACCTCCAGGAGACAAGCCACCAGAGGATCGCTGTTGCAGACGCCAACAACCCACCAACTTCCAGCGCCAGTCCAGGACGTCAACAGCGTCCATCTTCATCTGGACACGGAAAAGTCAACCATGTGTCTTCAGGGCCCTCAGAGGTCCGAGGGAACTTGGCTGTCTTCCAGCAGAATCAGAACTTTGGATATTTCCACAATGTTATGTCCGATCAGCCTCGTGTTGCTCAGCAGAGACACAATCAGCAGCCATCAGATCCAAACCAGCCAATCAGCTCTCAGCACACACTCAACCATGCCATCGCTCCTTTTCATTATAACAGGAATACCGCTTATCGGAATAACGCAGCGTCAGAAGGTCAGCGAAGCTCCAGCTGCAAACAGGAAACAGCTGACATGCAGCCTGTTGATGTCCACTTCGCCGATGCTTCGTTTCATCCCATACAAGTCAAACTGGAGGACGGTGACGGATCGGCGATGATTTCAGATCAGCAGAACTGTAACACGACATCCCAGAATCCCATGCAGAGCTGGAACCAAGGCCATTTACGGCCCAGGCCTCCGACGGACTGGGAAGCTCTGAACAGGTGCCGTTCAGTGCCAACGGCAACACCGCGGCTCGTCCAGTCCAGTGTAAACCCAGGCTTTGCTAACCCAGACGCTACATCCAGAANCACCGCGGCTCGTCCAGTCCAGTGTAAACCCAGGCTTTGCTAACCCAGACGCTACATCCAGAATAGCTAACGGTGGACTTACAGGACGTCTTTGCAGCGAGAACTCAGACAGCGACGCCGTGTTCTACACCGGACAGATTCAGGTGTTTGAGCCTCGCGGGAACTTGGACAATCCCGTGTCTCAGTCAGTCGCAGGTGAAAGTGACACGGCTGCAGACTGTCGCGATGCGGCACTTGAGCAAACGCAGATCGACTTCAACATCATGCTGGATGACGCCGATCGCTCCAGCCTCGTGTCGGGAACGTTAAGTCCAGGTCTTGTGCAGAGCTCGTCTCGGAGCTCGTCTCGCCTGACGACGCCCAGGAACTCAGTCACGCTGTGTTCGGCGCCCACCGGGACAGGAAACATGGCCATCGGGGACATGAGCTCTCTGCTGAACACGTTAGCAGAGGAGAGCAGCTTCCTCAGCCTGATGTCTTAACCAGCGCTGCTGCAGGACAAACGCATCTGCACACGCTTCAGATTCTCGCTACACGCTATACTTTTGACCACCATGTTAAAACTGTTCACGCGTGGTTATGATGATGTATGCACGCCATTCTCGCCAGGTTTCAAATGATGACAAGACATTTCTCTGAAGTTTTGACTGAGAACGTCAAAATTTAGTATTTTTGACATGTTAAGTCAAAAATAATGAAACTTCTTTTGATATAAAATGTCAAAATTATGAAGATGCTTGACAAAATCTTGACATGCTAAGTTATAATTCTGAGGATCTCTAAAACATTTTATTTTTATAATTCAAATGTTGTTGTCTTTTTAAAGTTTCCTGGCATGAAGAATTCTGCAGTTTGACGTGTAAGTCTCACTTCTTATTTAAAATGTCACTTTCTATCTTTTTGAAAAGCCATATTTTTTTTTTTTTTGGCCTTTTTTAGCAAATATAACGTAATCATCACCAAGAAAGTTATTAAAGGACCATACCAACATTGCTGACAGTCATTTCCCAAAGGATAAAACCGTTCCAGTGGTATGTTTTGAGAAATGATTGTCAGTAACGTAACATGTATGAAAGGGAATATATTGGGCTCTAACATGTAAAATCGCTGGTATGGTCCTTTAAGTTGTAAATGATTGTGCAGATCTGCAGTAGAGTCAGTTTACAAAGTGCCTGGCTCAGCCAAAAACACATGCATGTTGTGATGTATTTTAACGTGTAAATGCAGCCAGGCGGCGCTTTGATGCGACAGATGAACTTTTTTTTCTTTTTATTCTAAACTCAGCAGCTAAACTTCCTTTTCTCATTTCTGCTGCAACGCATCAACAAAGACAGAACATTCATGTTTTTTTTTTTTTTNTTTTTTTTTTTTTCTGTCCGTCGCTGCGTTTCTGCTGAGATTAAGCGTGACGTGTCGTCTCAGACATCACAGACCTGATCTGTGACTGGAATTATGAACAGATGAATTAAAAATCAGCAGAGAGCCTCATGAATGCCGAGCGTCTGAGGAGCAACGCTGCTTTTCTACATCCTCACACAAACCTCTTCCTATGTAAATATCATTTGTACATTTTTAACAAATACAATATTGAAATGATTTTTTAAAGAAATGTTGTTTGTGGCATCTTTTATAAATCAGGATGGCCTTCAGAGGAAGAAAATAAACATGACTGTACTCGATATATTAATAAATTCAGACACCTAGAGCTGTGGTGCTATGACAATCCCTGTTAAACGATTTACCAGATTTAAAGGGCCATACCGGTGGTTTTGCATGTTCAAGTCAAATATTTTCAACCAGCATACACGACACATTACTGATAATCATTTTCCTGAATATCCTGCTGGAGTGGTTAATATTAGAACTGTTGTTCCTACCTTCCAGACTGTCATTGGTTTCACTTCATTCTAGTATGACATAAAAATCACCTTGTTAACAGGTGAAACAGTGAATTTTAAGGTGTTTGTATCACCTGAACATTTGATTTAGAAAGATGAAGAGCTTTGGCAAAAATAACAGGAGAAGTAAAAGACAGTTTTATGTTTTGGAAAATGGGTAACATATGTATGTGTGTAGAATTTATTGGGCTTAAATATGCTAAATCACCGGTATGGTCCTTTAAGACAGGGCCTCAATTTAGAAATAAACTGTAAATCTAGTTTTAGCGTCTCTAGTCTTAAATTCAAAGTGTCAAATAAAACAATTAAATTAAATATTTAAAGGACCATACCACCCATTTTACTTGTTTGAGACTAATATATTAAATTTTCATACATGTAACATTTATTAACGTGTATGAATGTATTAGACCAGTAAAACAAACTCAAACTCAACAAAAAAAAAACCAAAAAACATTATTATTTCATAAAGTTCGCATTTAGCACAGGACTCTTTCTATTGTTCTGGCTGCTGGGAATATTAATTATTTTAAATAACACAAAAACTATGACGAATAAAATTCTCAAATTGAAAATAAAAATAACAAAATGGTTATAAATACACCATTTGCAGCTCAGACATGATATGACTTTAAAATAATCTCTGGTCATTTTGGGGCAATTGGTTAAAAAATGATGTTATGGCTTCATCCTGAAAGTAAATCATCAGCATGTTTTTTTTTCTTCAATAATTCATCAGCAAAACTTTGTCTTTGAAGCTCCTGCAGCGTTTGCAGACGGTGCGTTTCCTCACGACGTCTTCACCTCTGTGACAGAACTTCCTGTGACCCGGCGCTGAAGTGATGAAACAGGAAGCTAATGGGAGCTAGTGTGCGTGTAGCTAAGTATGAGCGGTGACGCGCGGCCAGAAGAGACCGCAGGAAACAAAGCTAGGCTCTGGACTTTCTGCTGCTTCTCAGACCTCAAGTGAGACAGAAAATGGCGCAGAGACGAGCCGTCATCAGAAACCTCTGCATTTACCGATCAACTTAATCAGACCAACAGATAAAAGAAACGGCCTCAACACACCAGGACTTATCACGTGCCGCTGAGCAAGGCACCAAATCCCACAGCTGCTCCAGTCTGGATGCTCTGTGTGTGTGTGTGTAAAGACTCACCGCTCTGCTGCAGCTTTTGATGGGACTCGAACACAACGCAGCCATCGCTTTGACCTGCAAACACACAACAAAACGTGTCTGTAGCTTCTGCTGATATGAAGACAAATAAATCCTACAAATTTAAATTTAATCAGAAATATAGTACAAAAGTTTGAAAGTAACGTCTGAAATGTAAGAACTTCATCCAGAGATCAGACAGCAGGGCATCAAGCTGTTAGCGGTGGAATTTTACAACCTGAACTCTCTCACACACATACACACACACACACACACACACGCACACACACACAGAGGGGCTGAAGCCTAAAGCATGTCAGGGAATGTGTTTTACAGCATGTCCTGAATTCTCAGCATCTCACAGGACTCCAAGTTAAAGAGCAACAAGATTTTCACACACACACACACACACACACTGCCACCTACAGATCAGACACTGTGAAACAGCCTGTCACACGGATGATTTGTTGGTTTGGGTTCTCAGCCTGTGGGGCCCAGCAGAGGTCAGGACCCGCTAACGACTCTTTAATGTGGCGTCCTGCTCCACGCTAACATGGCCTTCACTGATTGGTCCAGCAGGCCGAGCGCAGACTGGACAATCCATTAGCGGATGCAGGAAGCAGCTTCAGTCCAAACATCAGACGGCCGCCATTTTTAAAAACGGATGGCGACGCTTCACGCCATTCCTGCTTCTGTAACACTGAGTTTCTGGGAATCTCCTCAACAATCCTCCAGCATAAAGCCGTGTGTGTGTGTGTGTGTGTGTGTGTGTGTGTGTGTGAAGAGAGGGCCCTGGATCCTTAAAGGACCATACCGGTAGATTTTGCATGTTTGAGCCTCATAAAGACAACCCACACACGTTACGTTATGACATCATATTTCAAAACATAAAACCGGAGTTTAGATTTCCTGTTATTTTGTAAAATCACAAAAGACGATTTCTCTGTTTAAAAAAAAAAACAAAACATCTTCTATTTTCTCTGGTGGAGACATATGNAAGACGATTTCTCTGTTTAAAAAAAAAAACAAAACATCTTCTATTTTCTCTGGTGGAGACATATGTTTTCTTCCATGTGTTTGATCGGTTAAATTAAGCAACTTTGACAAAAAATAAGAATGAAGTTTGGCTGAAATGATTATTTATTTCAAACATGTTTCATTTTTATCATCGTACTGAAATGAACTGAAACCAATGTTGTATTTAAAGGGCAAAATCAGTGGAATGCTCCTTTAAGAGTAATGGCGCCTTCTCCGGGCCCATCAGACTCTAAGAAGCTCCTCAAGGTCAAATGTGAAGATTCTGAAGGTGAAGAGATGAAACCTGCTTCTCCACCATGATATCAACTAACATCTCCACCACAAGCAGCCAATAAAAATGCTCACCGCCGCCAGACGAGCATCCGCAAAGTGGCGTTCTGTGCGGTCAGACGCCGAACGCTCCATGACGATATGGAAACTGACGACGGGGCCAACGGGGATCCTACAAGTTCAATTCAGCCTCTGACAATCAAACGGCGGTGTGAAGGAGACTCGACTCTGACCTCCGCTGTCCTCCTGATGACACCAAGCCGCGTTATCGCAACCCTGATTATGATGATGATGATGATTACACGTGTGACAAGGCAGGATCCAGGCTCTTCCAGCTCGGGTGTCACGGCAGATGATGGATCGCACTCCACAGCCTCATTCATTTCTATTAGAGTCACATCAAAGCTGGAAGATCATTTTCATTTAGGAATTAATTTCACGCCGTCGCCATCGAGCTCGTCAACGGGACCGAAAAGCTGCACCACCACCCGACGCCAACCACATCCCAGCACGCCAACACAAGCCAGCCGCGACCCCTGCAGCATCAGGGCCAAAAACGATCAGGTAGTTTGGTTTCAGAGAGTCAGATCTCCATAATGCAGCAAGTCACACTTAAAGGACCATACCGTGATTCTGCATGTAATCCACATTACAACCACTTCCTTCCCTAAACACACTACTGGAGTGGTACATTTTAGAATTGTTTTTCCTGCCTTCCAGACTGTCACAAACAAAACATCGTTCTTTTTTTTTTCATCGAAGTTATTTAATTTAACCGATCCAACATGGAGCTGCATGGAAGAAAATGTATGCATCCACCAGAGAAAATAGTGCCAAAAGAAGACGGCTTTTTCCCGACAAATTATAAACGAACAACTTTTCTACATTTAGATGATTTTGAAAGATTAGATGTGCAAAAAAACACAAAATACAAAGTAGAGTTTTATGGTGGGAAACTGTTGGTCCAGCTTTTTTAATTTTTTTTATTTGTTTCTAAAGTTTAAACTTTAGAAATGTAAGACGGCAGAATCCCGGACGGTTCTCCAGCAGAAACATCCCAGTTTGACTTTTTATCCAGAAGCAGATCTTTTCCTGAGGGAAATCAGCCTTCCAGCATGAATAAGACATGTCTGCTCCGCTCATTTCAATAGGGCCGCCTCCCTGCTGAAGGCCAGCAGCGAGGGGGCCGCGGCCGTGTCAGCGCTGCTTAATATTAACCACCAAATAACCCTCCCCAACCATAAGGTCATCTCTGCAGAACAGCAGGAAGTCATGCAGCGCGTCTGAGAGCCGCAGATTACGACGTGATGCATCACAACTCTACGCTTTCCAGTTAAAAAAAAAAAAGTTTCAGAANAGATTACGACGTGATGCATCACAACTCTACGCTTTCCAGTTAAAAAAAAAAAAGTTTCAGAAATCATCTCCTCAACTGAGCTATTAAAACTCCACGTGGGTTTATTTGCCCTTCACAAAAGAGAGAAGGCAACATACAAAAGGAAAAGTATCAAAGGAGCATACTGGTGATTTTGCATGTTTGAGCCTAATACATTTATTTTCATACTGACAATCATTTCCCAAAGGATAAAACCGTATTTCAGCTTTCCTGATATTTTGCTAAATCTCTTAATCTTTCAAAATCAAATATTCAGTGATACACCCACCTTAAAAATCCATGTTTCTCCTGCTAATAGTTACACAGCCTTATGAAGTCACGGTCCTTTAAATTTTTCCATAAACGCAGGTCTTCTTTTGGGACTATATTCCCCGGTGGAGGCATACATTCACTCCACGCTTTTTATTGAGCTTAAACACTAAAATTACATAACTTCTAAAAAAACCTGAATACACGTCTTGTTGGTGATGATGGATTACCTATCCCAAGAACGTTTACAGTATCAACAAGTTGATTTTAATAGCAGAATGAACTGAAACCAATGGAGGTCTGGAAGGTAGGAAAAACATTTTTAATTCACCGTTCCAGTAGTATGCTTTGGAAATGATTGTCAGTAACGTTACATGTATGAAAATTGAACATATTAGACTCAAACATGTAAAATGGCCGGTATGGTCCTTTAAGGTTTATTTATTTAATTGCCTTTGTTTATTCGATTTATTCGTTGTATTTTCTGAACGGGAGTCGGTCGTTCCTCCGGCCAATCAGAGCGAGGCCTCAGTGTCATGAACTAATACGACATGCATATTCATGATGTGTTGCTATGCAAAATAACATCTGCTTTTCCAACAACATGCCATCTGTTTTAGGGACTATGCGATATTAATGGATCATCATGGTTAAAAAAAAACAACAACAGTGAAAGGTTTTAAAAAACACTTTAGATGATCATTATCTGCAATTTATCAGAAAAGACTTTGTATTTTGGGATGTTTATTGCTTATTGATTATTGCTTGAATAGTTTTGGTATAGTTTTATCTTATTTGAATCATATTTTTTCAGACTGAAATCTGATTGGCTCACAAACCGCTAGATGAATTAAAGGAGCATACCAGTGATTTTGCATGTTTGAGGTGCACAGAGTGGAGAAATATGAAATATAGTCACAGGGAAGATGCTTTTACAGAGAAATAAAAGGAACGTTTTAGCAGGCGAAACACTGAATTTTAAGCTGTGTTTATCACTTAAACATTTGATTTTTAAAGATTTGGTAAAAACAAAGAGCTTCAGCAAAAAGGAAAAAAAGCTTTTACGTCAACAAGAAATCAAAAAAGCTGCACAATCCTCTACATTCCATTTTAATAATATTAGAAATGTTTCTGCATCAAAATCAACATGGGGATGGAAAATCCTGCAGCTTGATTGGCTGATGCTGTCCCTGGTTTTTGGAAAATACTTAATTTCTGGGAATACTCAGCCTTTTATACATGGATGAATTCTGCTAAATTCTCAAGATCGCGTATTTAATCGTGTCGTTTTAGCCGCCATGTAATGACATCACTTTTTCGGAACCAAAGAAAGAGACCACATCGCATCCATCTGTCTGCATATGGACGCGATGTGGTCTAAAAACAATGTCATGGCCCTTTAAAAGCTGCTATCCTGCTCCACAGGAGGAGAAAGAGGAGAAAGGGGAGTGAGATGAAGCTCTCCAGCTGAAGGAGAGTCAGGGTTTGGGGGAGTCGGGCGTCCCGGCTGCAGCAGAGGGAGGTCAGGAACGCCACCCCTCTGCTGGCCGCGGCCTCCGGTTCTCCTCCTCCCTCTCTGGGGTTTTTGGAGGTCCTCATTAAAACTCTGCCTCCACCTGCCCTCTCCTCCTCCTCCTCATCACCTCCTCCTCCTCCTCATCACCCCATCCAGCTTCCTGAGGAGTCACGCTGCCTAACGTGTGCTGCTGCCACTGAGTTCTGATGAACACGAAACCAGCATCAAAAACATTAAAATAAAAATCCTGAAAAGGCTGTTTGTTAGCAGGAAAGCTAAAATTCTATGAAATGTCGTGGATAATTCGATGCTGCTCAATATCGCCACCATGTGGCCGTTTAAAAAGATTTTTTACATTTCAGAAGCCAAACAGGAAGTTTAGAAACTAATGCTGCGTTCAGGCACAGAGGGATGTCGGGAATTTCCCCGTTGAAAATTCTGAGTTCCGACATAGCTGATCACCAATAAATACTGTAAAATAACTAATAAATACTAACTTAAGTAAAGGTTTAAGTTTCCAAGTCGGAGCTCCGACTTTAGTGCCGTTCCAAAGCATTTTTTCCTTGGAGGATTTGGAAATGCTTGTTTTCTGAGTCGTCTGGAACGCAGCACAAGTTCTTCTCTTCTTCCTGTCGTTCTTCGTTCAGGATGAACTGATCAGTGTCATCAGTCTGCACCAACTTTGTTTTATTCCTGTTTCCTGCTTCTTGTTTGAATCATGTTTGATTTTCTGTGTGTGATGCAAGCATGCACGGCGCTGCAGCCAGCTTTCATCAGCGGCGGCGTGCTTTCTCTACATAAATGCATTTCTTTCAACATTTTTCAGGAGAAAGGTGGTTTTGGAGGTTTTCCCGCTGAGGTCAGACAGAAAAATCACGCCGTCCTGAAGGAGATCCTTTCAAAACAAAAGCCCCAGAACAAAGCAGCAGGCCGGCGTGCCTTCGTGTCTCAGTTTGTCTTTTCCAGCCATCATCGGCAGAGACGAGAGTTTAGCAGGCGTGAGGTTATTATTTCATAGCCCGCGAAAACGCAGTCATGAATATGCTATGTTCTCCAAAGATGGGAGAGAAGCGTAATCAGAAGAAAGTTCTTCTGAAAGACTTTTAGTGCTGCAGGCTCACCGACAAAAACACCAAAACACGGAGATGCAACCTGAACTACGAGAAAACATGAAACATTCAGCGACCGACGCAACGCGACCTAACAACGCCGATGATGAAAAAACGTGCCAACATCATGCAAAAACCAAAAAACAAATTATTCACTTAATCAAAAGTTTTCAATCATTCCTGCCACCTTTTGTTTCTTTCTTTCCTTCCTTCTATTCACATTTGTTCCTTCTTTGCTTCATTTCCTTCTCTAACTGCTCTGAAAAGCTGACTGACAAACTAACCTCAGAGTACTTGTACTGAAGTACCGGAGTACTTGTACTGAAGTACCGGAGTCCTCCCCCAGCCTTCCTGTGGGGTTGAGCTTGGTTTATGCGCGGCGCGGCGCGGCCTGTCAGCGGCTAATCATCAGAAGCATGATGGATGGTGTTTATCCTCTGATGATGGAACGTAACCCCCTGCCTGATGATAATTGTAATAAAAAGGACAAATCAAGCCGGCAAACTTATTAAATTATCAGACCATAATTTGCATTAATGTCTGTGTTTGGAGGGCGTCCACCTTCAAACGCTCCCCGTGCCCTCCGGCGCCACGGCGGACCGTCGCTGTCACGTTACGGAGCGTCAGGAGACGAAGCGCACTGTCACAACCAAAAAGACATGATGGAAAAACTGCTTCATAATCATTTCATTTGGGGGATTTGGGAAAATAACACGGAATAAAATCTAATTTTACTTTTGAGAAATGGTTGTTGGTAACATAATATATATGCAAGTTGTGTTTTATGGGCTTAAACGTGCATAAGCACCGGTATGCTCCTTTAACTCCCCAACTCTGATGCCATACCTCCCAGTTGAGAAGGCTTTGCAGCGTGGATTGTTGTGATGTGGGATGCAGTAAGGTGGAGGCTCATTAAACTAAACTTTTTTGTAGCTTTAGTTTCTGAAGCTCTCTGAGGGAATGAGAGCAAACAAGTGGAGAAAATGAGAGGGTTCTAATCAGAGGCTGATAGGGCTCCGTGGCTTTAAAGTCAGTCGCAGCAGAGGAATACATCAATTCAGAGAATTCCCATTTCCCATGATGCATTGAGCTGAACGTTTCTCCTCAGAACGCCAAACCAGCAGAGTTCACGATGGTTTCTGACTCTCGTGTAACGTACGAACCAAAGTCCTCCTGGATCCACATTGGCTCTAAGAGAACTCCTCATCCTCACAACACGAATCCCATCCCAAAACTCCACCATCAGCCGAGTTAGTCCAGAGTCAAAACGTCTCAAGTCTGTTTGCTGCTAAGATTCATCTTTTCTACTTGCTTTACTTCATTTTTCCTTTCCTGAGAACTTATCGTTTCTGCTGCATCATTTCTTGGCATCCTGATTTTTCCTGATTTCCTGTCATACGTGCAGCAGAGGAGCTGTAAACGTTCAGATCAGAGCTTTTCTCTGCTGGTGGGAGCGACGGAATCTGACATCTTGATGAAGAACAAACATGAGAAATGGAACAAATCTCCGTTTTAAACTCTTGTTTAAAACCAGACGTCTGGTATCAGATTTGTGCAGAAAAACCAAAATGTTTGTTTTTTTCTTTCTTTGAAAACAGTTTTTCAGCATCTCAGAAAAACAAACTCCACACAAAATAATTAACCCACAATTATCACAAGTGGCCGTTTGGACCAGATGTCGGCAGGATTCAACCTGCGACTTCAGGAAGAATCTCTGCTGGCCAATCAGGACAGAGCATGGGTCTCTGATGACCCCGAGGTCAGAGATCAGAGGTGCAAAAGCAGATCTGGATGGATCCATAAATCCCCCATCTCAGTCTGATGAAGCCGTCATTTATCTTCCTCTTTAATAACAGCGTAATCAGAAGCTTACGAGCCGACCGGAGCTCACAGGAAACACGCATGTTTTTTTTTCCACATGGTTTCATGATGAAATTATTCAAAGCTATGTACAACAGGACAAATTAAAAAAAAGAATTTTAGCTGGAAACAGTTTGGCCTCAGATGATGACATCATATCAGCCGTAGAGGACTTTTTTTTTTTTTTTTAANTTTTTTTTTTTTTTTTAATAAAATCCTTCAGCATTGTTGACATACGTGGAGATGGAAGGAGACGATGATGGAAAAGTACAAAGTAAAATAAGTCCTATGACAGGCTCAAAACTTATCAGTTAACCCTGGTACAGCTTGATTTTTTTTTTTATTATTAACCTTTGACTAACTGTTCAACAAGTGTGTAAGTCAACATGCTTCTCCTCTGTTCCTGCACAGCAGATCTGAAGCGCCCTCTAGTGGCTAAACGTGGAACAGCTTTACTGTACAGCAGCTGCCATCAAACACAAACGTGTTTTAATGTGAAATATTAAAGATTTGCTCTGTGAAAATATTAAACTACATGCTGTGAAGCTGCATGTTAAAATGTATAATCTTATTTTGGTTTAAGATAAAAGGCAGCGTTGCTATTTCTGTACATTTTTCTTGTTTTTAAGGTTTGACCTCTGATTCTTCAGAAAATTTGACTTGTCATTATATGATAATACACAGCCAATAATTATCTTAATGAGTTAGATTGAGTTGTTTGGTTTCTGGTGGTGAAGTGACTGTTTCATTTTCATGTAAATCCCTGATTGTAGCTTTACAGACTAAAGGTTTTAGTGTGCGTGGCTGCGGTTTGGTGGCTGCAGCGCGGCTGGAATCTGGATTCTGTTCTGTTAAATAATCATGATGAATAATGAAGGTGTGAATCCACCTGGCAGCTCGTCCTCCTGGGTGAACATTTAATGTCAGGCTGACAGGTCTCGCTGCAGCTGGGGGACAACAGGGGGGATGGAGTCGTCTCCATATTAAGCAGGCAGATTAGACCTGTTAAATGGAGGGCAGCTTGGAGAGGTGGAGCACCGTGGACCTCCGGGGTCTGCATCTCATCAGGTAAACCCGCCAACGAGCTGCCCAAACGGGCCACGCAGAGAGGGGAGGGGAGCCAGGACTTTAAAAAATCCTCTGGTCACAAGTCCAAGTCTGACATTTCAGAAAAAACAGAGGCCACAACGCCAAAATTTCAAGAAAAGCTGAGGCTGAAATTTGTGCCAAACTCTGATCGGAGTCCAAAACTCAGATTCTAAAAAGAACAAAAAGTAAACGGAGTCCGGGTTTAACGAGACTTGGACACAAAACTTTTTTTTATTGTAGAACATAAACTAGTTTGCCTTAGTTCCTGAACCCCCCAGACTTCCAGGCAAACACAAAGGTCACGACCGTGGGTTCATCCACACCACGGCCCCGCGTTAGCTCAGTGCTAGCTCAGCCTCTGTCCCGCCTCCTCACCTCAGACTGAAACTGACCCCTCTCTCCTGCAGCCTCCATCACAGCTAAGCCCCTCCCCTTCCCATCATGCACAGCGAGCTCCCATGAGCCTCAGCTCGCTCCCTGCCATCTGCCGTGATTTATAGAAAACGGCCGATGATTTATGGGCCAGTCATCTCACAATGAAGTCGTTCTCTTTCATTTTACGCGACCTCCCGACCTAGCCGNTTATGGGCCAGTCATCTCACAATGAAGTCGTTCTCTTTCATTTTACGCGACCTCCCGACCTAGCCGCCACTCCCAGCCAGGTTGGGGAAATGTGCGCTAATCATACACTATGAGGGCTTTTAGGCAGGAGGAGCACGGCGGGGGGCGGGGGCACAAATAGAGGCCTTTAATGAAATTAATTTTCAACAGCGTGCGCATACTAATGAAACAGGCCGAGCCTCTGCGAAAAGACATGATGCTAACGAACCCGTTTCAAGGTACAACATCTGATGGTGCTCCACCCCTCCTGCCCCGCTTTGATCAACAAATGAAACGCCCCATTAGGACTCAGTGATCCAAGGGACACGTTTAAAGATTTATGCCGTGCTAAGAGGAAACAGCGAGAGTNAAAAAAAAAAAAAACCCAAAAAACAAAAAAAAACCTACTGAGGTACATCAGTATCACAGAGGAAAATACTCTGAAAACGTCTCCATAAAAAAGGGAGTAAAAGTTATTCATATTGGATAAATTATGAAAAATAATTCTCAGCACTGATTGATTTGATGAGCCAATTGATTAATCAATCAGACTTATTTACTACACTAATAAAAGAGTCACTCCACCACCAAAAATGATGATCTGAGGTCAAATAAATCAAAATCTAAGTTTTTTTTTTTTATTTTAAATAAATCTAAGTTCTTCATGCTTTGTTGATNATAAATCAAAATCTAAGTTTTTTTTTTTTATTTTAAATAAATCTAAGTTCTTCATGCTTTGTTGATGCTGTTAAGTTGTTCATCATTTCTGCAGCAGGTAAAAGGGCTGAAATGTTTCTATTTATTCAACTTTTGTGAAAGTTGAGCTCATATTTATCTTGTTTAAAACATTCAGGATTTGGAGTTTAAAAATGTGAACGTCTACCTGTAATTCAAAGCAAATTATCTGGAAGATGTCTGTCTCCCTACGCTCTGACTCGGCTTCGCTCTGCTGTCCTGTAACAGAAAAATCACAGGTTCAAACCCCAAAAGTCACGTTCTGAGCCTCAAACAGACCAAGCCAAGCAGTTTTCTAAGCAACAAAATAATAAGTCAAAATTAAACCATGAAATTTTAATGTCGAATGACTCTGATAATTCTGGAAAAATTAAGATAAACCTGTAAAATCACAATAATCTCAAACTGATTTATTTCATAAAACCTGAGCAGGAGGACAGTGAACGCACCACCAATAATTAACACATAAAGCTGCTGCTAAATGATTTAAACATGGACTTCATATTCACGTGTTTAGACCGCCATCTACTGGTCATTTTAAGTTTTACAAGCTAAATCTTTCCAATTCTAATACTACATTTTTATGTGAAATGACATGAAATCCTCATCATAGCTTTTGTTGCAGAACATCAATATAAATTAATGCAACTAATTAAATACAGAATGAGTTTTTTAACTGAAGAGAATGGCTTTGTAAGCAATTCTCTGAATTTAAAGGACCTGGAAGGAAAAAAATTAACTTTTCAACTTTCTTATTGTCATTGTTTTAAAAGTAAAAACCAAAAAATATAAGGTTTTTAGACAGGAAAGCTGTATTTTTGTTGCTCCTGTCATGCTGCCTGTGCTGCCACCTGCTGGTAAGAAAAGGTCAGTAAAACGAATTTCTGTTAACATTAAAAAATCAAACAGCATTTTAAGACAAATAGAGTCGTGAGCGTAGAAGTCTGACAGTTTATTTCAAGTTCTGCAAAGTCTATCACAGGTGAAAGAGAACCAAACATGTAAATATATACAGTCATACACAGGAAAATCAATCTGAATATAAATATCGGATGAAATGAGACTAAATAAAAACAGGCCATGCACTGCAAGTGGGTTTACAAGCAAATACGACCGCCGAGGAAAATATCTCCATCACGCTGTCAGGCTGAAGCTTATTTACAGTACAGCATCACGCTCGCCTTCCTCACAGTATGTCACGACTCGCTTAAAGGAGCATGTCAGTAGGTTTGCACGTTTGAGCCCATTAAGTAAGAACTGCATAGACTTTACTGCCAGCCATTTTTAAAAACATAAAACAGTATTTTAGTTTTCCTTATTTTGTCAAATCTCTTAATCTTTCAAAACCAAATGTTCAGCTGATACAAACACCTTAAAATTCAACGTTTCACTGTCTTCTGCTGGGACTATATTCCCTGGTAGAGACATACATTTTGTTCTGGATCAGATTGCTTAAATTAACTAACTTCAACAAAAAAAAAATATATATATATATACATCTTAATCACTGTGATGGATTATTTATCTCAAATGTTTTGAGTCTCCATAAGTTGATTTTTATCTTGTACTTGAATGAACTGAAACCAATGGCAGTCTGGAAGGTAGGAAAAACAATTCTAGTATTTACCACTCCAGTAGCATGTTCTGGGAAAATGGTTGGCAGCAATATAACATGTATGCTGGTTGTATTTATTGGGCTCCAACATGCAAAGATACTGGGATGCTCCTTTAAGTCTAAATTAAGAAGCGGTGCCGCGACGAGCGTGTACAGGTTAGTGTCATACAGATCGACCAATCAGTGACCCGAACCTCGACCAGAACATTCAGGAAATCTCACCTGTCTGTTTGATTCAGTTTGGCTTAGGAACTTTTGGGAGGAAACGGATCAAAGCAACACGACAGGAAGTAGTTTTTAACCATTTTAGATGTGAGATTATAGAAAAAAGGGAAATAAAGTCGAGTTGAACCTCAGGCCTAAACGGCGGTAGGCTAACACTGGATTACTGGTCGAGAAGGACTTTCAGTGTTGTCATGGAAACATTCAGTCCAGATTAGAGAGCTACAACGGGAACCTTTAACAGTCCGTATAATCTCATCAAAAAAGGCCTGGAAAACACTCAAGCTACAGGTCCTGATGCTCATTCTGACCTTTCGTTTTTTTTTTTTGATAAACTATTCATATCTTAAATCGTCACAACAGCTGCGAATGTGACAGAAATAATTACCTCTGCTAAGTCGACGATGCGATCATCAGCATTTTTTCAGCAGGACAACAGGAAAAGTTATGGATGGATTTGGATGAAATTTGGGGGGAAGAGAGGAAGACGTGATTAAATTCTGGATCAAGAAGAAAGTTTCCGACATTTAGCACAGATTTTTGTTTTCATTGTAGATTTTGTTGGTGTCTGCGTGTCACGTCTGCAGATTTCTGATCATATCAAAGTTACTGTAAAAAAATCTGAGTCCATATTTTCACCGTTTACACAAAAAGCAGAAAAATCAGAGCTGGCTCACCAGGACCTGATGGAGAAACTTTTAGTGTCACTGACCTAAAGCTCCTCTGGAGCGTTTGTTTAGACTTCCTCACTGTGCCAGACGGGTGGAGCTAAAAACAGGTTTTTCAGTCTGTTTTCTGTTGTCAGTAAAAATGCTGCAGTCAGTCGTGTTTGTTAGTATGAAACAAAGCAGCAGGAACATAAAAAAAAAATAATTCTGTACATTGACCAGCGAGAGCATCTCTGAAAGGAGGAATAAAATGTAAATTTACAGTGCTTCCATGTGAAAAGTTATTATTGCTAATGTCTAAAGATCAAACACTCTTTCATTTTTTCACCTTTTCAATTTGACGAATGCTGGCACTTTACAATGAACCAATCAGCAATCAATCAGCGTTATCAGATGCTGTTCTGCAGCATCTGATAATCAGACTCAGTCATCCCGTCAGATTTCAGTGTTGCATCAGCACAATATTTCACATTTTAAAGGTCTCAGAGTGATTTACATTCAAACAGGAACAACATGTTATGTTTGTTAACCATAATTTGCATCTGCATTCATAATTCTTCCAAAGCTGTAACATAAAGGATTATTCCTTCACAAATAAAATGTTTTTTAAGATCTGACCTTTGATTTTTGAGTGTAGAATATATATTTGAGTAAAGTGGATGAAACTCAGCGCATCACAGTGACAACTTTAAACGTTTTCAACAGCAAACCGTTTCCACAAACTGAGCTTTTCTTTTTGTCTTTCTTCTGACTTTTGACCTTTCAGAAACTTAAACCAGCTAAAACTCATTTCAAATACGTCAGGGAGTCGAAGAGACAAATCAATTCTTGCCAAACTGAAATCTGAAAAACACAGATTTTTCTCTGGATGTGTTTCACTTTAAATAAAATCATTATTTTTAATCACTGGCCAGCCAAATGACCTTCACTGTAACCCCAAATAAATTCTGGAGCTTGAACCTTCTTCCTGTTGGGAAACCAACATATTTAAGTCTTAATCTTCAGATGGACCTTTGAAAACAGCCTTTAAATGCACATCATCGCCGTTCTGGAAAAGAACTGATGCTTTACATTCAATATACTATAAGGTACGATGTGTCAAAGCAAATAAATCCTTCAGAGATGTGGAATAAAGAAAAGGAAAATACTGATATCCAACCTCCACAGAGGAATGATGCCTTCACGATCGTAGGAAAACAAAGAGTTGTGAAGCAGATGGAGACATCACTGCTTCTCTCTGCGTTTCCACCAAAAACACCTCATCTCACCTCAGAATCCATCAAACAAGCAAGATGAAAACTCAAAGCGGAAGATTTGATGGACTTCCTAATTTCCAAACTCACTTTGATCCCTCGCACACGGATGGAAAAAAAGACGGAGAAACCCGCTACACATTCACAGTTTTCCTAAAATATCAGCTTGTGGCAACTAAAGTGTTTTTAAGGTTCAAAGGTTACGTTCAGGCAACTAAAACCCCTCGGTGGAGCTTCGGCAGAGATGGCGTTCACGGTGCAAATAAAAACGAACCAAAGACATTTTGTAAAATGTCATCAATTAAAATCCAGGTAGTTTTGAATCTGTTTGGACCCTTGTTGCACATCGTCCCCAAAAACATTCAGAGATGAAAACGCCAGGATGGAGCGGAGTTACAGGCGCTCCTGGAATCTCCTCCGTGGGTTCGTCGAGCTCCTCTCAGCTGTAATCCCACGCAGGAGCCGTGACAACGAGCACAAAGCTTTCAGGAATGGAATGAAATGAGCTTTGCGTGATGATTATGAAAGCAGAAAGGTGGAGTTGGTAAGAACAGGCTGCAGTTTCAGGTCTCGCAAAGAAAATCTAGATCAGGTTTAATCCCAGTTTTGTTCCTCAAGCCGCCGCTGCCGCCGCCATCAGCTGTGGAATGACATGAGCGTTTTTGGTTGTGAGCTAGTAGGAGGAGATGTCGGAGGAGCTGCTGCTGTTGCTGGTGGAGGTCTGCGCCCTCTTGATGTAAAGGTTGAGGAGTTTCATCTGTGGGGGGGGGGNGGGGTCTGACACATCCGAGGGGTCGCCAGGTGATTATCATCATTGTCATCTTAAGTCTGCTGAGCCTCATGTAGAGGAAACTAACTCAGCAGGAAACATCGTGGAGCTTTGATGCTTTTAAGGTGTTTCTGGGATTTCATCACCACTACAAGCTGCAACGCTACAATATGTTAATAAATATAAACATTTAAGGTTGATTTTGGATGAATTTATGACTCATGAAGCTGGAATTAAGATCCTCGGCTGGGAGAGCATTAGTCTGTTGTGAATAAAATAAAAAGATCTTGGTTACACAACTTACTCCCAACCAAACCTGCTGACTTCTATCCAAATTAAGCAAAAATATGACCCTGACGTTTCTGTCACATCACACATAAGAAGCAGAGATCTTTCGATGCCCAGCCCTGGACAGGTTTCCTTCCTCTGAATGTGGAAGTGGGTAGATTAAAACCCTCCAGGAGGAAATCAGAGGATGATGTTTTGTATTGCTCTTTTTCTGATGATTTGAGAGGATTCATGTTTGATAAAATGTTTGACTGAGACCTGCAGAGACTTTGTTGGACTGACTGTAGGAAAATGAAATGGCTGTTTGGTTTTGGAGTTTTTAACTTAGCTAATTTTGTTTCCAAAGCCTGGAAGAGAAGGCAGGACGGTTTATTGCTTTAATATGTTTAATGACTATAATGTATAAGAAATTCTTATTTGCTCTTTTTGTTTTCTTTGATGAAATATAGCATCACTGCATCTGCAGAAATTGTATTATATCCAGTATATATGTAATAGTGTCTTGTAAGCCCATATAAGGTATACAGTGTGTGTGTGTGTATATATATATATATATATATATGCATGACACTGAAAAGTCACTAAAAAAGTCATTCATTCACTACCAGCTGATTTTCATGCAGTGTGTGAGGTGTGTGTGTGCGTGTGTGTGTGTTTACCTTGCTGCCGGTCAGCTGAGCCAGGTAAGGCTTCAGCTCCTCTCCAATCACAGAGTAGATGGCCACCAGGCAGAAGACGCTGGCCTTCCTCACGCTGCTCTCCGTGTTATCGTAGCCCTGCAACAACACGCCGCGTTCATCTTTATTTTAATCTTTTATTTTTATTCTTAATGTTGAATTATGTGTTTGATGCACAGCAACACCAAGTGTCCAACACAAATTTCCCTCTGAGATAAAGTATTATCTGATCTTCACCTGACTTTCAGTTTAGCCAATCACAAGTTGCAGAATTAAGCTAATAATTAATGCTAATAATTAATGCTAGCAGTCATACCAGTTATTTTTCATGTTTGAGCCTAATAAATACAACCAGAAAATATGTTTCATGACTGACAACCATTTTCCAAAACATATTACTGGAGCGGTACGTTTTCAAATAATTTTTCCTGCCACCCAGACTGTCACTGGTTTCAGTTCATTCCTGTATGATATAAAAACAAGCTTGAGATACGTAATCCAAACTTAATTTAACATTTGCTTTTGAAAGATTAGGGGATTTGTTAAGATAACAGGGAAACTAAAATATGGTTTTATGTTTTGGAAAATAGCTGGCAGTAACATACAAGTAGTATTTGCTGGGCTCAAAGAAGAAAAACCACCGGTATGATCCTTTAACAGCAAATGTTGGTTAGCTGAATGAACCCTGGAAGGCAGCAGGTAAAGATGGACGTCACATAATAATGATGAGGAGTCATGCTTTCCTACCTGCAGGAGTCCAGGTATGATGTCGGGCAGCAGCTGGTGCAGCGGCTCCTTGGCGATGCGTTCAATGGCCCTTGTCTGCATCTTGATGGCGGCCAGGTTGATGGGGTAGTCGGCGGTCTGGACGATGGGGCAGAGCACCTTGATGCATTGCTCCGGGTGGATGGAACCCGCCAGCGTGGACACCGCCTCCTCCGCCGCACGGACCACCTTAAATAACAGGATGAACACATGAACTCCATCAGAACGTGACATCTGACATCTGGGGACTGGAGTGGCTCCGGTACTTTCCGCATGTTTTCCTGAACATCCTGATGTTGCTCACCTCTTTGTGCGAGTCTTTGTGGGCCTCCAGCGTTTTCATGATGGTGAGCTCAGCGTAGCTCTTGAAGCGGGCCGGCTGGTTCCGCAGGATCTCCTTCAGGACCCGCAGGGCCAGAGCTCTGATGGTGTGCTGGAAAACAACCCGTCCAAAAAATACATATATTCTATATATATATATTTTAATTTATTTATTGATTTATTTATGTCCAACAATATAAAATTAATAAATATTTGTACCAAAAACAGCTGCAGGCAGAAGCTTCAGCTTATTGTTGTGACATATAACACACTCAGACGTCACGAATCTGACCAACTTATTCATATAAAAATAAAGAAATAAATGAAATAAATTTAGAAAAAAAAAAAACATTCAAGCTGTTTTATATTCGGTAATTATAGTATATTTAAGTGTTCTTTTAAATTTATCAATTAAACAACACATTTTCACTTCATCACAAAACTTTTTCAGATGAAGCCCTTTAACTGAAATGCATCTGTTTTTAACATTTGTTCTCACCCTTTGATATATATCATATTACAAACATATATATTTTATAAATTACAGTAACACTGAATGCACAACTCAAACGTTTCCCAGCATGCTTTGTGCTGGTCCTTACGTCTTTGTCTCCCAGCGTCTCCAGCAGCAGCAGCAGCATGGTTTTGAAATGTTCCTCCCAGACCACCTGACTGTCTTCTCGGGCCACCTTCAGCAGCTCCAGCAGGGTCCCGCGCCGCTCCTCGGCACCGCGCTCGCCCGCCGNCTCGGGCCACCTTCAGCAGCTCCAGCAGGGTCCCGCGCCGCTCCTCGGCACCGCGCTCGCCCGCCGGGCTCTGAGACAGCTCCTTCAGCAGCTCGCCCACCAGCTCCAGCTGCTCCGCTGGGCCCGCTGCAGCAACATGGTTTCAATTCATATGATTCAAATTTAAACTATTCTGGTTTTGATTCATAAAGTTTAAAAAAAAAAAAAATCGAACACTAGTAGCATCAGAGCCTCTCTTCAGTCATCCAAAGGTTAAAGGTCAGCCTGATCCTGTTCCCTTTAATACATTCATACATTTTCTACATATATTTAGAAAGAATGTCTTCACTTTTTTATACAGTAATGCAATTTAGAAGACAAAACCGTAACAAGATTTTCCAGAATTTAACAGAATTGAAGCTTTGAAAAATCGAAATCGAATTGAAATGTCAGAATCGATATCCTGCTCTAACACGGAGGTCAATAACCAGCTTCCATAAACATCCATAAAGAATAAAACGTTACCCGGGAAGCTTTTGGGGTTCAGGATCTTATTTTCTCCGCATTCTTGTCGGCGACCTGAAAAGCAGGAAGAGAACGGGAGGAAAGTTTTGGATGATTTTTTTTATTCTGGTTAGGCTGAATGCAAATGAACCTGCAGCTTCTTCCTCACCGTCTCGCAGCCGCTCCACGCCGTCCTCAAACAACGCCCCCTTCAGGGCGGCTTTGTCCAGTNCCGTCTCGCAGCCGCTCCACGCCGTCCTCAAACAACGCCCCCTTCAGGGCGGCTTTGTCCAGTGCGCTGATGCTGTCGGTGTAGTTGTACGGGTTGTAGTCACGGAAACGCGGGCCAGAGAAGGACCGCGGGGACGGCGTGTTCAGCAGGGACGTCTTGTTGTCCAGCGCCGTACGTCCACCCTCCAAAACCTCGCCACCCAGCCGAGGGTCCGAATCCAACGACGCCCCGGTTCCTGACTGGAAACCAGCAGGCACGTTTCTCAACATCAGGCAGCATTTAGTCTGACAGTTTAAAGTTCGATTAAGTGATATTTGTGGTATTAATAGGAAATCAAAGTGTGAGATTTCAGCACTTTATGCTTCATTTTGACACGTTTTTCTTTCAGGATGAGTTTGAGAAGCTTAGTAAGGATTTTACAACTGCTGATGTGTCAAAACCAAAGATCGTCCATGATTTTAAAGGACCATAGCATAACATGTATTCAGGTTTGTTTTTTTTTTTAGAAGTAACATAATTTTAGCATTTAGCATTAGCACTAGGAAGCATTTTCAGATCACTCCACACTTTTTATTGAGCTTAAACACTAAAATTACGTAACTTCTGAAAAACCTGAATACACGTCTTGTTGGTGATGATGGATTACCAACAAGTTGATTTTAATAGCAGAATGAACTGAAACCAATGGAGGTCTGGAAGGTAGGAAAAACATTTTTAATTCACTGTTCCAGTAGCATGCTTTGGGAAATGATTGTCAGTAACATTATGTGTATGAAAATTGAATATATTAGGCTCAAATATGCAAAACGGACGGTATGGTCCTTTAATGTAGTTTGTCTTTTTTCTGCGTTTGTTTTTATGTTTTGTTGATGAAGCCGAAGCGTTGTCTCCTCACCATGGTGCCGTCTCTCTTGACGTCTCGTCGCAGCGGCTCCATCAGGTCCTCCTGGCTGCGGAAGCTGAAGTTCTGGATGGCCTCGGTGACGCCACGCAGAGAGCTGTAGATCTCCTCCGAGTTCAGGTTCTCGCTGTCGTAGTCCAGCATGCTGCAGGCGGAGGGCGGGATTGTGAAAATGAACATAATCTAAAATGAAGTTTCATCACAGGTTCTTCTGGGATCTAAAAAACCCCTGAGATGTTTGAATTGGTCTGTCTGAGAGGCTTTCTCGCTAACACGTCTCCATGGCGAATCTGGCACCTTTTATTCTTCTGAACAGGAGAAGTCTGCAGATTTCTCCTGTTCAGAAGAATAGAAGGTGTCAAAGGTAAATGACTAATGATCCTTTAGCACGTTTACTCTCTGAAGCTTCTCAATAACGACCAAACATTATACTACAACGATATACTTGACAACCTGGTTTCGTTTTGACAATTTCTGGGTAAATGTTTCATGTTTCTACAAAAAAATAAAAATAAAAGAAATGTTCAAAAAGGGAAACTGCAAACTTTCGCTCTTTAATAACCAGGAGGGAGGGTAGCCTTCACAGAAAAATGTCTGGTTTTATCAGATTCCAATTTATTGACTAATTCCAAAATTTTCAACTCATTAACATGCTGCAATGTTCTTATCCTGAACTTTTTTTAGACTCTTATTACCATATATACTCGTGTATAAGCTAAGCTGATTTTGACCTGTAAATTTAGATTTTTAAAGAAACCCGAATATAAGCCAGATGTTGTTCCATCAATGTATTAGTTTAGTAAATTACCTGTTTTTCTGGGTAATGTCATAATATTCCTCTGATTTTCTGAAAATAATCCACGTACCGGTAAACATGATATTTATGTCAGCAGCTGATTACCGTAATTGACCAATCACAGCAGAGCTTATTGGCCGCTGCTAAATGTGCTGATAAGATGTTTAGTCAGGAAATATCTCATTCTAAGTCTGATTTAAACTAGTTTCCATGGTAGTGGTAATGGGTAGTGTTTCCACCTGGAAATTTCCTTCTCTGGGATCTAATCTGAATTTCTCGTGTATAAGCCGACCCCGATTAGCTTTGTGACATTTGGTAATAAAAACTCGGCTTATGCTCGAGTTTATACGGTACCATCAAATCACTGAGTTCAAAGATACGAGACACGAGATGCGGCTTTTCTACCGCTGCAGGTTTGACTGTGAAACAGACAGAAGCGTAAAGTTTGACCAGTTCTGTGTTTTTTGCCATAAAGCTCAGATGCACGTGCAGAGCCGTGCATGTCCACAAACCCACAGGAAGAGACAAACAGGCGAATCAAGCTCATTTCTGAGACAAAAAGCCCAAACAGAAACCAGACGAATCCATGGTTTGAGCAGATGGAAGCAGAAAACTGCTCAGCAAAGCAAAATCAGCACAGAAACGATGTTAAGATTTAAAGGTTTCACAACACACGCAGCAAATATCTCAGATCCTGCTTTTAGAGGAAGCATGGCCGTAGAACTGGGAATAGAACCGACATTTGTTAGATTTGTGCTGCTGTGCACTGTGAAAGACCTTAAGAGGGAGGAAGAGGAGGAGGAGGAGAAAGGGGGAGGGTTACCTGGGCAAGTAAGCTCTCCGCAGGGCCTTGAGGGAGGAGGAGGAGTGGGGGAG